>QANU01085255.1:104983-134132 GCA_003254905.1 Nissolia schottii | reverse complement strand
CGTCGAAATTACCGTCGGTAATTAAGGTGGTTACCGTCGACAAATGATCTTACCGTCGGTATTACCGTCAGTAACCTAGTCAGCGGTAAAGTGGTCGATGGTAATCAAATTACTGTCGGTTATGCATATACGACGGTAATTTTTGGCTGATAAAACCACCGGTAAACGGTTCGATTATAGTCAAACCTGAATCGTATTATCGTCGGTTAGTTGACGACGGTAATTTTACTAATATTTTATTCGTGGATTATCGTTGGCATTAACTGACGCTAGTTTGGTACCAACTTCGGCCTGTTACTGTCGGTGTATAACCGACGGTAAATATAATAATATTTTATTCGCTGATTACCGTTGGCGTTATCCGACGCTAATTTCGTTCAATCTTTAGTCTTTTGCCGTCGGTTATATACGACGGTAAATATAATAATATTTTATTTCGTAGGTTACCATTTGTCTTTGCCGACGCTAATTGCGAAATTAATTGAAAGTGTTACCACTGGTGATATACGATGGTAAGTATAATATTATTTTATTCATTTATTACCGGTGTATCGAACCGACGGTTATTATAGCATTATTTTAATATTGTAAGCCGTCGGTTAGTATCCGACGATAACAGTAAAATTAACTATTTAGCAAATTTAGGGTTAAATAATTATTTATTTAAAATAATTATTATATATTTTAATAAAGTTTAATAAATAATTATGTTATTATTTAAATAATTTAATTTCACTTTATTATTTATACCCTAATATTCATAAATATATAAATTTTATATTTTGTTTAATTAATTTATAAACCCTAAACCCTTAATTGACATGAAAAATTTATACAAATTCAAATTTAATAAATCATATAAAATTATTAATAAATAAATGTAATTAAATTTTTTAGTTTATTAATATACATACATAAATTTATATTTAATAACTAATTTTGAAATTAAGCAATTAATACTGAAAAGGTAAAGAAAAATAGAACAATTAAAAACCACAAGGCAATAACTTCTCGTTGTATAACGAAAGAAATATAATATTTAAATTATTTAAATAAATACAATTCGCAGCTAGTTTGACAATGAATAATGGATACTATCAACGTCATTTTCAGAATTTAAGTCTGAGTCAAAATCTTCTTCTTCTTCTTCAAAGTCCGAGGCAATTGTTGAAGGGATTGGGTCTGGCACTTGATATGGTTGATCATTCGATGGTTGCTCAGCTGATTGCATGCCATCCAACTCAATGCGGCCAATCGGTTTGCTCTTGATCACAACTTTTCAACTTGATTGAGTTGCTCCTGGATAGCTAGCATAGTATACTTGCTTTGCTCTTATAGCAAAGATGAATGGATCATACCAGTTGTAACGCCTTGCATGATTAATCTCAGTAATGGAGTAATCCAGATGAGTTCGTGTTCCATTTGGTGAAGGATCTTACCAATGACAGAAGAAAAGAACAACGTGATTAGATGGACCATTGTGCTTTTATTCCAATACAAGTATTTTTTGAAGCACTCCGTAAAAATCAGTGCATGTTTCATCAGTATTAGAATATTCACCCTTAACATAAACGCCATTGCTGTCTGTCTTTTGATTAGCTGCTCATTTTTGTGTGTAGAACTTGTATCCATTAACAAAATAAATGGGCCAAGGAGGTTCTCTGCCTAACCAATAACACCCATAAAACCAACCACCCCATGGTTATTGCTACCTCGGATTAGACCTCCAAACCCAATAGGGTCAAGATTATTTTTGGTGTGTAGTTCTCCCCATGTGTTTTTGCTCGTTACAGAGAAATAATTAGAATTGTGTTAAATTTTGACATTCTTAGATATCAATATTTTTTTTTCATTAAGGAAAATGTGCAACATACAATTCATTAAGGATTCATTTGAATTTTGATTTTCATTAGTGGCCTGGTACATACATTAATTAAGTTATCAACTGGATCAAGCTCTCATCACTACAATTTCTTTAATATCAAACTATTTTTTCCCCTTGATGTTGACCATGAAGTGCGTAGTTTTTTTTGCATGAATATCCATAGCCCACACCAAAGAAAGGTATCCCACACGTAAGCTAATCATATGAGTTGTAGCTTTCATTAACTTGTCCAAACAACCAGTCAAAGTTTTCTGGCGAAACGATTGTTCGGTAGGTGACATTGTCCCATGGCAATATCCGATACCATGATTATTAAATTCTTATGAGTTAACTATTTTGTCACCTAAAATGAGTTAACATTTATGTAAATTCTTTTTTAGTAAACTCATAAGAGTTTAAGTAAATTCTCAATTTTATTAACAAGTTTACGAGTTAAAATTTACCGACGAATTTACGAGTTTATCTCAAAATATATAAATTTGATAATTTTGTTAGATACTTAGTTAACTTTGTGTGTGTTAGACAATATCTATTAAGTTTGCAAAGCTAATTTTTTTATATTTATCATAATTGAGCTAAGTTTTATCGAATTATAAAGTAATACATGCACAAAATAAAGTATGATATAACTAAGTGTCATGCATTAAGGTAAATTTTATGATATTTCTTTCATTTATTTTTATTTTAAAGTTAACATTATTAAATGTCAATTATGAATACAAAATTTAATCATGATTAATAGTTCCTAATTATATTGCTCATAACATGTATTTATTACTTATGTAAACTCTTACGAGTTTATAATTCGAGTTTATTGAAGTTTCATGAATTTACTTAAACTCTCGAGTTTGACAACTTACTCAATTCCATAATTAATAATTAATAATAATAATAATAATAATAATAATAATAATAATAATAATAATAATAATAACAACAACAACTTACATACATGCTTTCCCTCTCACTAGTTTGATTTGATCTGATATTGAGAGATCTTCCATCAATGCATTCATGCATTATATACTTTTAACATTTATTACATGTACGTTTATTTTTCACATGACGGACTATCCTTTTTTGTCGACAACAAAATTCATGTTTTACGTAGTTACACTCATAAGAAGTCACATCTTCTAGTCTCCTTGAGTTGAGATAGATGTAAATTTTTATTTAGGAAAAATTGTTATCTTTGTCCATACAAAAGGAAAATATTAAAATAAAGTTGGTTTCTTACCAATCCTATTGGGTAAATACACCATACTATTTAATTTATCTTTTTTTTATAATTTTTGTAAATAAATTATCAAATTTTATTATAATTTCATGATTTAATATGATGTATTAATGAATTATACGATCTAATATGATAAATTAATAATTTTCAATACAATATTTGTAAAGAGGTGTGTCAATAGTTCAAATGGTCTGCAAATTTCTAAACCTCTTATAAGTTGTCTTTTTCAATGATTTGACTAATGAAAAGTTTATTACGATCATATAAAATATGAAATAATAACAAAATTTAATGAATTTAGTTATAAAATTTATGAAAAATAAATAAATTAAATAGCATGAGATATTTAACCTATGTGATAGGTGAGAACCCTCCTAAAAAAATCATAATATTGTACTCTTCAACATCCATAACTATACAAAAGGTAGTTGAACACCACTTAAGTTATACAAGACCCAAATTCAGCCCAATTTTTTTATTTGGTCATTTTCTAGAACTTAGGGGGCGTTTGTTACATTGTGTTTAAGATTATGAAGCAATTTGAATTACCTTTTAAAAAGATTATCACATTTTAAATTGTTGGTAATGATATATTGTCGTGTTTAATATACATAAGTAATGTAACTGAGAATTTATATTACGTTATTTGACATATAAAAAAGATTACAAGTAGAGCCGTCAAAGTGGGTTAAACAAGCCAACCCAGCTCACTTGGGTTTAACCCACCCAGATTTAACCCACCTAGGTTGCGGGTTAAGTGAGCCAAATCAAAATAACCCACCTTTAAATGAGCCAACAATTTTTCAACTCGCTTCAATCCACCAAAAAATTATAAAAATGAACTTAAAAATCTTAAAATTAATTAAAAATATCAAATATATACATAAAATAAATAAATAAATAGAAAACAAAAAATAATTAAACCTATTAACTCCAAGTAACAAAATAACATATTAACAGTAAATCCAAAATAACATAATCTAAAACATTAAAAGTTGTCCAACATCATCTGGAAGATCTAAATATTACACAGGTTCAACATAAAACATTCAAGGGTTTCCAACATAATCCAAAGGACTAAAACATAGTCTAAAATAAACTTAGTATTAAAGAAGTATTGAAGTAAAAAAAATAAAATAAAACAACATAGCATCTTAACTCCGTCCCACTGCCAAAAAATGAAACATAATGTCTTGAGCTTCATTCCCTCTCACTCCCAGTTACAGTACTAAAGCCAGCAGCACCACCAATTGCCAAATCAACATCCCCTTTAGCTCTAACTTCATCTTCACCTCCATCTTCGTCTACAATAATATAAAAAAGAACATGAGTTAAAAGAGAATAATTAAATAGAAGTTGGAATCAAATGAGAAGACACAATATTACCTAGAGGATTGTAACCATGTAACCAGTTCCTAGTCAAGAGAAGTGCTTGAACATTTTCCGGAAATCAATAATGCAAATAAGGCGTTTTAGAGAGGTGAAGAGTTTAAATTGTGTGGAATTCGATTTAAACTAACTTCTATTTATAGGCACTACACATAAGTCGATTTAAATTGATTTCTAATTAAAAAATTGGGACAATGATAGTCCATTTAAATTGACTCCCTTTACAAGAAAAAAGTTTATTTTGGAAACAACTTTATCAATGGTTTATTTGGAAAATGAGATATTTTTGTTTGTTTTATTTTGGAAATTTTTCCAACCTTCACATCCTAAGACAAAATTACAAAATAACAACCAAAATAAAATCCATCACAAGCCAGAACAAAACCTAAAAAGCTAAGGACAAAACCATTGTGTTATTACCACCATTCTTAGTAGTGGTTTGAGCGATGTTAAGGATGAGACTACGTGGCTCACGATTAACGAAGTGACTCATGCGGTTGATGTCAAGGTCCTAACTACGGCAATGACGTTGTGGTTCCTCATAAATCTGAGGATTGATGATAGTTTCATGATAGATGAACGATGGTGGCTCCTGAAAGTGAGGAAGTTATGAAGGTGCCACTATAAATCTTATTATCTCCCACGTTGCCTTGCTAGAGACGACATTGAGGAGGACACCACGTTTGTGGTTTTTGCCTCGATAACGCAGTTTTTTTTTTGCAAAGAGTTGTGGTGGTCAAACTATAAAACCATGGTAGTAGGTGAAATGTAATAAGCAATAGTCATGGGATAGAGAAGGGAGTGATTGAGATAAGAGGAGATAAAAGATAAATTGGTGATTGATTTCTTTAGACTTAATTGATCAAACTAGTGATAGGGCAAAAAATAAAAATAAAAATTCATTTGAGACTGAAACCAATTTTTTATATTAGGGGCTAAAACCAAAATTTATGATTCATTAAGGACTAAAAACTTATTTTAGAAAGATTTTATGCCACATGGATAAATGAGGTGTCACAAAAATAGGATTAACTTTGACTTCTATTTGTCACATTAGCATTTAACGGACCAAGCTAACGCTAGGGATAAAGAAACTAAAATGTAAATTTATTAGGAAATGAAAAAACTGAAATTTATGATTTATTAATAACTAAAAACTTATTTAACCTTATTGAAAATTTAGAAGTTATTCGTAATAAACTCATACCTGTTTTTTTAATATTTTGGTTTAAGCGTCTATCTCGAATCGAGTACAAACTGTTTGAAGTTGATAAACTAAACCAACGTATCATTCAAGGGATTGACATAATAAACCCATACTTAATTATTCCTTTTGTCTCAAATTATCTATCATTTTAACCAATTTTTTTTGTCTCAAATTATTTGTCGCTCTCATTTTTCTAAGTAACATATATTTCTAAGTTTTTAATTATGCCCCTAATTTATTTTCTTAGAGAATGCTAAGTAGTGTCACATTCAAATTATTTAAAAATAATTTAATAAAATTACTCTTAATTTTAAATTTATTAATATACATGTATTTAGTCAAAGCAACACATAATTTGAGAGAGTGTGAATATCCTTATTGGCAATTAGGGGTGTCAAACGGGTCGGGTAAAAATTGTGCCTATTTTTAAGATCCGGCTCGTTTATGGTCGGTCCCCAGGCTTAAACGAGTCAGCTCGCTAGCCCGTATATTTTTTTTAAAAAATTTTAAAATTCAAAAAAATAAAAAATTCAAAAAATTCAAAAAAATTCAAAAAAATTATTTATAAAGTTAAAAAAAAAATCACGGGCTAGTCCACGGACCTAACGGGCCGGGCCAACTTTTTTTCAAATTTCTGTGAGCCTATTTTTTGTATGTAAAACCCGTTCATTTAACCGAGTAAACTGGTCGGACTCATTTTAACAGCCCTATTGGCAATATATATACAAACAAGGTATGGACATCGAAATCTAGAGAAATTGTATTTTAAAATGAGAATCTCACTTTAAAATATAAAATAAAAGTTTCTTACGTTTATATTAATAAAATTAAAATATATCTCATATTTTACTTTATTGGTAATAGGGCAAATTTATTTTACTTTATTCTCGTCTAAATCCAAAATCTAGAAAAAAAAAATAGTGAAAAAAAAAAACCAGAGAAAAAAGTTTATTTAAACCATCCAAACCCAAGATCCCCAGCAGATGAATGATTCAGAGAAGAGAGCAGGAGCCACCGCACTGATATGACTATCATACATCACATCATAGACAGCTAATTAACAGAGAAAATGAAGGCTCTCTCAAGTCAAGTTGCCAAAACGGCGTCGTTCACCTTTCTTTGCCAGATACTAGCTACTAGTACTAGTGTTGATATCATGGCAGTAGCACACACTCATGTCAGAAGCTGATTGGCTAAGCGGAGACAAAGCCAAAGGCATTGCATTAAATGATGGCAACGCTTCTCCCCAACAGCTTCTGCACCCTCATTTATTATATTATTGCACCCGTCTCATGCCATGCATGATGCATGTCCACCATAACCATCCACCAAATGGAACATCAAACCACATACAAAAATACTTGCGACTTAATTCATTTATTAGCCTATTCATTTGTTTTTAATAATATTTACCATTTTTCTTTCTATTTTTTTTCCCTACAAATGTTAAATGTATTTTCAGAGGTAATTGGTAAGTAAGTCTCTCAAACCTTACTCAACCACATGTATGCATCACTCAACCAATCCATGCCTAAAACCTCAAATTCAAAGAATTGAGATTTTTTAAGGGGAAGTTTTAACAGATTTTTTTTTACGGTATAAGAATTAATCATTATTACTGATATAATAACATATAGTTAAATGATAGTATTAATTTTTTTAAGTAAAAAAAATGATAAATCAAATTTGTAATAATTAAAAAAGATAATAACAAATGACCAGAAAATTTAAAATTCAACTTACAAAATTGATATGTTAATCAATAAATAACACAATAAAAAAATTTCTTACATAATACAAGAATTAACCCTTTGTTTGATGAACTAAAATTAATATTCGGAAAGTAGTAGACAGAACTACTTGAATTAGATTAATCAAAATTCAACAAATTACAAATACATTAATATTTTTAACAGAAATAAATATGATTTCTGTTTTCTTCTCATAACATAAGTGAAACTACAACCTCCACCAACTCCACAAGTCGATACAAGAAGTTAAATCAACATTTCATAAATACTAACAAAATAATAATTTTTTTCACATCCCTCTATTCCTTTCTTTTTTCCTTTTTTTTTTCAGCTACCAAAGCAGACATGAGGTCAACCCGCGAGTCAATACCCGAACCACGACCCTTGCCTTGTGCTAAGGATCTTAACCCGACCCAATTCAGTTTTCGGATCCTTACCACCATGCAAGGAGTTTTCCCCTCGGTTCGTTCTTGACTCACTCCAAAAACACCCACCATCCCCACGCGCTTTCCACACGCGTCACCCATTGTAGGCTTCATTCACAAACTACAAAACAAAGTTAATTTCCATTAACAAAATCAAAAAAATAAAATCAGAGACCCAATAGGTCACGTGACCTTAACTACGATGATAAGGTCACGTGACAGTCAGCTTTCACATTGAAGTGCCGCTTTGATCTTCTGAACCGTGCACGAGATGAGGTTGTTAACCGTCTCAACCGATTCCACCGTGAGCTTGGCCGTAGGGAGACTATTCACGAGGATCTGAAACGCCACCGTTAGGAGGGACCCACTACCCGCACGCACCCCGCTGGCGGCTGCGTCTCCATTTTGGGCCTCACGCGACCCGGGCCCATCAGGGACAATTGCGAACCCGGAGGGCAGCAATGCCACGTAAGCCGAATCGCCGCCGTTCATAACCACGTGCATCGCGGGTATATCAACCGGCGCGTACACCACAAGCGACCCCGCCGCGTCTATGCATGTCTCCTGAAGTATCAGCATGCTACTCTGGTTCGAATTCATAGCCTGCAAAATCAAATAATTAAAAATTAAAAATTAAAACACATAAATACTAAATGTTATTAAATAATTAATAATGAATGATGATATATTATATATAAACAAGGTGTTGTCATTTTCGTGAAGCTCACGGTGTGAGCTAAGCAGGTCAAACTCTGATCCCACAACCTTTTTCATTTTTATATAAACTTACGAAGATAAAAGTAAAATAAAAAAATGACAAAGAAGCTTAGGTCAGAAAGAAAGTGCCATAAAAGGTGACAAACGTCCTACATATTTTGACTTATGATAGGGGCCATATTTTGCTGAATCATCAAAAATTGAACCCATCGATACTTCCAAGATTTCCAAACTTGTCCCTATCACCTCAATCTCTCTCATCCAAACACACCTCACGACAAATGTCATGACACATCGACCTTTCATCCACTTAAGGGCAACACCTCCATCAATTATAAGGAAATACATTTATTTTTTACATTATATATATATATATATATCCTTACATATTGTACTCATTTGAATCGATAAATTCTTGTTTGATTGAAGAATCAGCATTTTATAACTTAAACACTCACAAACATTAATGTTTAATATATAAAACCTATATTATGATCAAAATAATTTTTTACATAACTCACATAAGTTACTACACAAAAAAATTTGAGTAATGTCCAGCTCAACTACAAAATTTGTCATAAAATTTTTATAAACAATTATGGAATAAAATCAAGTAATATGACTTAAAAAGTTAATAAAAATCTCATTATTTTCGTAAATAAATTCACAGAAAATTTAAGACTTTCTACTTTGTAATAATTGATTCATTAATATAAAAAAAAATTGCTAAAAGAACCACGAAATCAATTACTATACCAAATTGTCAGAAGAATAATGTGACATTATTGATCCTTAAATTAGTAGGCTTAATTACTATTTTTTTTTAAAGGTTGTCTGCCCGGTATCTAAGGCTTTGCCTTGACTAATCCGAGTCGACCCGGGTCGCTCACCTGGCTATGGCGGATGAGTCTCCCAGCGGGGTTAACTGCGTACACAAGGTCTCGAACTCGAGACATTGTTTAAGCGATACCAAGCCGCTTACCACTTAGACTAACCCCCGTCAGTGGCTTAATTATTTTATTACATCTACAAATACTCTGAGTGATATTTTACTTAATTTAGTGACATTCATCTTAATTTATATGATTAATGTAAAAGAATTTAGTACTCAAAACTTAATAGAGAAAGGAGAAGGCAGGAAGCATACACTAGCTCTAAGGAGGGAAACGCAATTGCCATGGTCCTGTCCCTTGGCGATGTGGGCCATCTCCTGCATGGGCCCACCGTTGGACAGTATGTCCCACTCGCTCCTCAGTCTCTCATCGCGGAGGAAGTCAAACACCCTCTGCGGTGAGACGGCTGGAAGCCAGACTGACGTGGCAGCGCTCAACACGATCCCGGGTGGTTCACCTGGGTCGCTAATGCTCTGCCTCGTCATGACCCTGACGTCCTCGTCAATGCTCCCAGCGGTGGCGTTGTTGAGCTTGTTCCACTTGTGGACCGTCGACGCGCAGACGCCGGCGCAGAAGTTGTTGGTCATGCGTTGCGCCAGCTTCAGCATGCTGCGCCTCCCACCTGCGGTTATTGCTGTACAAGGCACACACTAATGCATTTAATTGGGTATACAACATTTTTATAGTGTTATCTAATTAAATGTTGTTACATAAGTAAAAATAATTATCTCTCTCTAATAATGATTTGATTGGATGACCTTTTTTTTTCCTATAGTGTCATCCAATTAGATGTTGTCATATACGTAAAAGCACATACTACTTAAAAGGTTATCCAATTTGATTGAATGACGATAAATAAAATTAAACTAAAAGTAGAGACTAATGTTAACTATCTAGAAATATAAAAATAATCTACAAAGTCATTGTCGAAGTTTGAATAGATTCAATTTGGATTCAAATGTCATTGAATTAATAGAGTAAAAATGAGTATTATTTATCACCCTATTGATTTAAGATTAAAAATCCCTCACTTTACCTCTTGAAATAAGATCTTCACTTAAGATAATCTTTATCCAAAATTAATAACATGTAATTTTAGCAAAATTCCAAATAACGAATTTTTAGTTATATAACAAAATGAAATTAATTTTGATTTTCTAAAATAATTTTAGATTTTCATTAATTCAATAAGATAATAGTAATATATGTTAAACTTTCAAAGTAGTAGGTACTACAGTTAAAAAAAATTATGATTTAACATTACATGACAAAAGTCTGTAATTTTTTTTTATAGTAACAAACATTAAAACTAAAACCCTAATACAATTCTATATATAAAATGGTATGTTTATTTTAAGCTTTATTTTTGTAATTTAATTTTAAGAGTTTAATATGCAACCTATACTAAATATTTTTACATCATCATCTGATTAAATAATTTTGCAAACTCTTCACACGGGCCATATATTAAAATCAAAACGTGTCTCTAAACCTATAAAAGGGTACAAGTAATATTGATAAGCTATGTTATATGTACTTATATACCTGAGTGGTCTCTGGAGGGTGTTGTGGAGGACATGAGGATGGCGAGGCACTCGCACTGTCGTTGAAGGGCGGCGACCCACCGCCGGGCGCCGAAGCCCATGCCGGAGCTCAACAATGGTCTGTACAGCTGGTGCACCTGGCTCTCATCGTACTCTGCATGTTCCACCCATGTCACCTGCCACCACCCCCAATTCATTAATATTGCATTCATTAAAACCCACCACCATATGTCATATGCCATCTTTAATTCATTTCATCTATAACTTTTGCATTCAATATTCCCACCTTATCAAAAGATGCAACGAACTTAACAAATATTATTGTTGCTTTTGTACTACCTTATTCATAGATGCACTTGAAGATATATAGGATCTATATCGGATACTTAAAGTTTTATCTAAAATATCATTTTATTATTAAATGTGAGTGGTGCTATAGGTGCATAATTTTTTATTTTAATATGATTGTATACTTTTAGACAAGTGCGTGAATTAAGAGAAGATATAAATATTACTCTATTTGTTCTTTTTTATTTGTCGTTTGACAAATTTAATATATTATCAGATCAATGTATTTAGATAATTAATTAATCAGATACACTAATTTAATAATGTATCAAATTTATTAAGTGACAAATAAAATAAAAAAGATCTCAAAGGACAAAATTGCTGTTATAATTTTTATAATTAAGAAGCTCTTTTTATTTCTATGAAGACTTAATTAAGCTTTGCACCAAAATGGTCCTAAGTGAACTAGTAATCAAGTGCACTGTGTTGACTATAATGTGACTAATTATTGATTGGTCTAAATTTTTGATCATTTAATATTAGGGTATGATTCATGTGAAGAAGATGATGATAGATTACGAGGGAGAAGAAAAGGCAAATCTCGGAAAAGCCTGAAAAGATTGGGCTCAAAGACAGACAAAGGTATCTCATGAACATAGAGACCAAGTCCATATTAGAAAAATATTGGTACTAGATAAAGTCAAGCAGGATTTGCAGGAGCGATGGCATCGAGATTTGCCCATGGCAGTGTTTTTGTGAATGATGTTACTACACTCACAAACAAGGACTAAGGAAGAAACAGACAAAATAAGCCAGTCTTTGATTTTGACTCCAAGGGTCTGAATTATTGAATTATTATATAATATTAATAATAATAACACACCTATGGCTACAGCCTATGGATGATAGGGTTCGATCGAAGCTGGTCACATTCAATCTCGTGAATTAAAAATTAAAATGAACAAAAATATATATATGGCATCAGAGATTTAGAATGGAAACATCATACATATTGTTCTATGGAATCAAAATGTTGTACGTGGAAGATTACAAGGCAAATTGATTGCAAAGGGGATATAGTATCTAATTAATATCTTCAATGGTGCAGAAATTTAAGTGATGGAGGCTTCTAAAGAATAAATTAATAGATTAACCTATATTTTATGTCACATGGAGGGAGTGTATATATATATTATTCAAATATTATATAGTTGATGGAATAAAAAATGATCAATTGTTGAAAACTTTGGTTTGGAATTAGACAATGGGGAAGCAAGCATCCTTGTATAAAATTCTTTGAGAAAAGGAAATTAAAATATATATATTTTTTGTTATGGGAATTATCACTGACAGAGTAGTTATACAGTGAGTAGTCACTAGACTATTTATAGCTATGGCTAAGTTACTTCGAACCATGAGCTAATTTTTTTATAACAAGGTTGGAAATGCAAAAATCCCGTGATTCCTTGGCATGGTTCAATTTATTTTTTTTTAAAATTCAGTTTTCATGTTCCAATTACTTGAACAAAGCTTATAAATAAGATTAAATAAAATAAAGGAAAATATGAAAGCAAGTGGGATATAAGTACGGTTTGGTAAGTTCAGTAGGTGCACGGTGAAATAGTACGTGTTCAGAACACAATGCATGGAAGAATGTTAACTCATTTTTTACTACCCTAAAAAAGAGGCTGGGAAATATCTACTATATAGGAAACAGTGACACACTATTAATAAGCATACCAAAGAGAATAAAAGAATTTTGCAAAGACATTTTATGCTATTTTGACACATAAAACTAATTACCTCTCAAAATTACTAATTAAAAATTAATCACCGGGTTAATATGTCAAAATATGATTAATGTGTGTTTGTTTTATCTTATTTTATAAAAAAAATCACTTCTTTTACTAAAAAAGTCAAATTTTATGTATTTAAATAAATATTTTTTTTAAAAAAATAAATTGACCTAGAAAAAATCTTTTTTCAATTTTTAAACAGAAGGTAAAAAAGAATAAAAAATTCTTTAAAGAAATTTGTTTTCAATATTTTCAATTTTATAATAACAAACAATTTTAATCACTCTTTTTTCTAAGCTGAAACAAATGCATGCTAGATATCGGTATAAAATTCTCTTACAAGTGGGCCATAATTAAACTCTTAATCTTATTCGCGCTAACATAAACATAATTTAAAATTACGTAAATATTATTATAAAAATTAATGCTAAACATATTATTACATACGAAATTTATTATCATAATAAACTCAAATCTACGTTAGCACTTCTCCATGTATCAATAAAATGGTATTTCAATGTAAAATTTACCTTGGAGTAACCATTAGGCATATCTTGAACCACACATCCAGAAGGGAGTCTCCTGCAGTTAACAAAAGTGGGTGCACCAGAAGAAGTCTCTCTGATGATGGCATCAATGGACACATCAACCACAGCCCAAACCCCTTCTGCGTGCTGCTTGCAAAACCTCAGGAAATTCACCTCTCGAACTGGAACCAATGGGGATAGCACTTGAAGTTCGGCATGCATCTGATGAATGCACCAATCAAATTTATTTGGGTCAAAAACCAAGAATAATAACATTAGTAACAAATTTAGAAGGTTTGGTCTTTTTCATGCCGAGCGATGTTGTGTCTCGGTGGAAAATTCTACTTGCTTGTCCATTTGGGTTTAAGATTTTTGTTCAAATATAGGAAAAAAGATTCTATTTGAACTACTAAGAAGGAGTAGATGCATTATCATTTCTCTCGCAAAACATCATGGAACTTATGAGATACGTGATGAGTCCCATGATGTGTTGTGTGAAGAATGACAATGTGTTTGCACATTTTTAGTGACTGAAATAGTATTATTGTATCGAAAAAGAATAATAAAATTAGGAGATTAATTTTTATGCACGGTTGCTTAATCATATGCGATTACATGTGGAACTTTTGAGTCGATAGACATAAAAGCTTAATTTTTTGCTAATGCAACGATGAAAGTGTAAAATTATTTCACACTAAAAAATGCATAAAAATTTATCTTTAATAAAATAAAATGGTCGTGCCAATTTTCCCTTTTAGAAAACATAAAAAGAAAAAAGGGATAGCAAGAACTAATAATTAACTAACAATGTGTAGTTGCAATGCAAACATTTTGGAAGACTTACTAGTTGAAGTGCACCATTTCTTGTTCCATTTATTCCATTGGATATCACTTCAGTGGTGGATGTTCTTGCAATCATGCAAGGAAACATATCTGCCCATCGATTCTAAAGTGAAAAAGAAAAAAAAAAAGGACAAACCAATTTAACATACATTACTACATAAAATGAGAATATAGTTTTCATACAAAAATGAGAATATACATCAATCTAACCTTTTTAGTATAGCTGAAACAACCGACAAAAAATTAAAATCACAATAGTTGTTGGATGAAATAGTTATACAACATCACTCAGGTAATTAAATTCAGCAGAAGTTTCTGACTTTCTATCATTCCCTCTCATAAAAGTTGAAGAAAAGCAAAGAGAGATATACAGTTTGAAGTAACTTACAGCATCCATAAGAGTCTCAACAAGTGCCAAGCTGTTAATGATGACCATCCCGTTCTCCCTAGAAGCATCAGAGACAAACCCATCAGGCCTCATTCCAATGCAAGGAGCAGTGAAAGTTCTCATGTACTCCTCATGGTTCAAGACCTCCCTTGATCCCTCTCCCATTATCCAAAGAGGCTCACCACTCTGTGCCATCTTCACCAACTCATCCATTGCAGCCAATGCAAGCTCCAAGAACATTGACCTCTCCATTGACCTCTCATAGCCACCGCCATTAGGCCTAGTTGTTGTTGTTTGAGGAGAATTAGAAGACACCAACCCATAATCAGGCCCAAAATTAGGCAATGTTGCAACACAGAACCCGTTGTTGTTGTTGTTGTTATTGTTGATTCCAACGCCAAGCTCCAGGCTGGAGTTTGGCAGTGGATTGTTGGGGCCTATTGACGAGACGGGCCGGCCCAGGAACTTTCCGGCGAGGGCGCAGACGCGGTCTAGCTCGTCCTTGAGCCGAGCGTTCTCGATCCTGAGGTGCTGCTCCTCCAGCGAGATTTCGCCGACGATGGCCAGACCGCCGCAATTCGAGCACACGGGGTTCCTCATTGCTTCCCTGACTGACATGTTCTCGGCTCTTAGCTTGTCATTCTCTTGCCTTAGGAGTGTGTTCTCATGGCGCTCCAATTGGGTCTGGTACAAATCCAAAGCAACACAATCAAATCAAAAGAAAAAGGGGGAAAAAGTTTTCATGGACCTTTCATCACAAACCTCAAAAAGGGGAAGAAAAGGATGCTCCCAGTGCTCAGAAAAATTCTTAATCTTAATCTTACGGGGCTTATGTTAAATGTGCTCCAGATCACACAATAAATAAATTTAAATCTTAATCTTAAAGGAATCAATCACTTAGTATGCGAACGTTCTAGGATCATACAAGAATTTTCACAGGTTCCATGGCCTAAGACTCCAAACTAGTGGGGTCCGGCAATGGTAAATATAAATAGTTTTACCCTCTACAAACAGAAAGACAATTTCTGAAAATCGAACATGTGACTTTCAAGTTAAGAGACATAAACCTTACCATTAGGCGGAGGCTCTCATGAAAGAAAAGGGGGAAGAGAAGTCAAGTGAAAATGACATGAAAATAGAGGGTATTGGGCAGTGTGTGTGTGTGTTAATTACCTTCATTTGGGTTCTCCGATTTTGGAACCAAAACTTCACCTGCCTTGTTTCCAAGCAAAGCCTCTTGCTAAGTTCAAGCCTTTGCTTCTCATCAGGATGAGGACACTCCTTAAACAACCTATAATAACCCAACAATCAAAAACAGCATCATTTACAACCTTAATTATGAAAAGAAAAAATAAAAAACAACACAAAATTTGTGTGTAATAACCATAACCAATAAACTAAGATTAATTAGAAGAAAGAGAAAAACAAAAACACACGCTTCGAGCTCTTGAATTTGCTGAGGTGTGTGTCGGTGATATCTCTTCTTCCTTGGTGGTTTGTCGGCTGCATCTTGTTCATCACCAGAAGCACTTCCACCATCCATGTTATCACTTCCAGATCTGCTGATTTCATGCTCCTCTTCTCTGCTCCTCCTCAGACCACCATTGTTGTTTCCCTCAAAGTTCTGATGATCAGAAGCCATTACTCTATTCACCTCCCCTCCTCCTTGCCCTTCAACATTGGTTTGCTGCAATTCCATTTCCACAAACACACAAAAAAAAAATACAGATATAAACAATTAGTAGAGGAAGAAAAAGTAACATTATATATAACATGTTTTTTGGTTTTAGCTAGTAAAAAGTTAAAAAAGGTTTCAAATCAAATAGTTTAGACAGAAAATTTAGTCTTCAATTTTGTTACGAAACATCATTTTGTGAATAAGGAAATCTAATAACATGTTTGGTTTAGCTAGTAGAAGTTAAAAAAGGTTACAGATCAAATAATTTCGGCAACAAATTTCTGGCTTCAATTTTTGTACCAGAAATATCATTTTGTGAATAAGGAAATTTAACAATGATGAATCTAAAAAAAAGAAGAAAAGATGTCTTTCTTTTTTTTTTCTCACAAGTGCTAGAGAGAGGCCAGGTGAGTTGAACATGGATTTGGCCAAAGTTGGAGTAGTCACAAGTCGAGGCTGTGAGATTGCACCAGAGGGCATTGTTCTATTGCCGCTATTGTTGTTGAAATTGCTGCTATTGATGTTGTTAATGGTAGTGGCACCGTTGCTGTATGGAATTTCTGCTATGTTTCTGAAACCATTGCCGCCACCACCACTGCCTGAGTTGTTGTTATCCAGAAACCCTCCAAAACTCATCAAAGAAGCCACTTCTGCAAACCGAAAAAGTCACCCCAAAAGGCCAAAAAAGGCCCAAAATTTTTCACCTTTTTTTCTTCTAGCCAAAGTTCCAAACAGGTTCTGATCGTAGAAGTAAAGTTACATACATGTACAGATTCTGAAAAAACTGAGCTGTGGCTGCTAAGTGCTAACTAACTAAAACTCATTCACCAATGGCCTTTTTTTTTTTTTTTTTTACTTCTTTTGGGTGATGATTCTCACTATCCCAGAATTTCCAAACCAAAGGGGAACCTCAGAAGATGAAATGGGTCACACTTATATACTTGAGAGAGCAATAAAAAAGGAACCTTTACATCAAAGCAAAAAGGAAGAAAAAAAAATTATAAAGGGGGAAAATGAAAATGAAGAAGAATTATAGAGAGACAGAGAGATAGAGGAGACAAAAGGATAAAAAGCAACCCCTTTTCCTAATGTCTCAAAACTCTCTCATTTCTCTGTAGTAGCAACGCCTAAAACGAGGAAAGAAGGGAAAAAATGTCTTTTTCTTCTCTTCTATTATTGGTTTTGGGAGAGAAAGAAAGAGAATGAAGGAGCTAAAAAAAATGTTTTTTTTTTTTCTTTTCTGTTAAGGAACAATGCTTCTTCGTTCTCTATCCCCCTCTCTCTCACTTTTTCAATGGAATTTTTGAGAGTTAGGAGTTTGTGGAACCCATAACAAAGTTCAGGGGTGGTGGTGGCTTCATATTCCACTTGGTTTTGAAGGGTAATAAGGGAGAAGGAGAAAAAAAACAAGAAAAAGGGATATATGAACCCTAGTGACCCTGTTATCTCGTTATCTGCATGCTTGACTATTGTAAAGCTTAATAGGAAAAAAAAATAAAAAAGAGAAAATTTTTCTTTAAGAAATGGATTTAGGAAAATATAGATTTTGAATTTGCATCATTTACATCGAAATTCTTTATGATAAAAAAAATATACAAAGTATAATATTTTTTTTAATATTCATATTTTATAAATATATTAATATTTTTTTATATTTTAACCGTCATAATTTATTTTTAAGCTTAAAAGGAATATACGACCGATTGTTAGTCATAAATAATTATAAAATACTAATATAATTAAATTTTACTATTATTTTATGATTATTTTTTAATTTATTTCCTAAAATTAAAAATCTCACTCTAAAGTATTTTTCTAAAAATATTTTGAATAAGAGGAAAGAGCGAGAGGTGAAAAAATGTGAAGATAGATAAAATGCAACATGTGGACGGAGGGAAGCCTTACAAATAGATAGAGCCAAAAAAGGGTCGGTTGACTCTTCACTCTGTCATTGCTATCTTTTTCCTTTTCTTTTAATATAATCTTTTTTTCACTACAATTTGAGTAGATTCACTTTAGTATTTAGACTAGTACTAGTATACAGTAAGGATTAGTTCAAGTGATAGAAAGTTGTGAGCCCTTGACTTTATTTTTTTAGTATTTGAGCAGTTAAAATAATTTACGCCGAAAGAGTTAATTTTTTAAATAAGTCATTCAATTACTCTAGTCAATCAGCAGATTGTAGATTAATGGAATACAACCCCTAAAGATAAAAAAGGAGAAGTTCAGACATGTTTCTAAACACGATTTACAAAAGAATTTATAGATATTTACCAACAAAGATACTTTAGAATCAACATTTTTTATTATTTTATTTTGAGTCTGTAAAATGGGGGAGTATTCCTCAGAAAGAGTGAATGTACCATGAAAATTGGAAATGTGGCCTTTTTGATAACGTTTTGTGGGTGGGCCTTATTTGAAGGATGAAAGAAAGTAAACCAAGTTGGAAGGATAAAATGGATCAGATCCATGGGATGATTGATGACGATGATGCCTTTCTTACTCAGAACTCAGAATCCTCCTTTTCCCTAAAAACAGTCATCGGGATTCTCAATAATTGGACTCAGTTTTCGCTTGAATCACTCGTGCCAACTCAAATACATCACGCGACAATGCATTCTTTTATGTCCTTTTTCTTACATCATACTCATATATCATACTAATATTCCGTATGAAGAAATTGTTTTAGTCATCAAAATATATATATGTAATATTACATTATTTTTCCAAATGATTCTTTTTATCACATAATTCTTTCAAATATTCAAAACAATTAAACATTGATCAACAAGGATGTTGGTGTAGTAACGGAGGCAGACCGCAATTCAATTCCTGAAAAAACCATCTTTGGTCATTTTGATCTTTAAAACTAAAAAAATTAGCTTTATTATCCCTAAAGTATTATCAAATTAGAGAAATATTTTATTTAAACTAAATCGATTCTATCACCACCACTATGAATTATATTGTTCAAATTAGATAAAATTTTCACTCAATTCAAACCACATCACACATACCTAATTTATCTACGTGTGCACTAAAAAAAATGTACATCAATTATATACCAACGTGACAAATATTTGAATAAACATTTTAAACATAGATAAATAAACATTACAAAATCAATAAACAAACATATTTACATATGGAAGCAGAATAAAATGGGACTCAGGACCTATTAAATGTAAAAAAGTAACAAATGTTCTCTCTTCCCCCTTCCCCAAAACTTACTCTAAAATGCACCCACTCGCACTTTCTAGTAAACAAACATTATAAAACAGATAAACACATAGTAAAAAAATAAATAAACAAATATTATCAGACAAAAAAAAAAGAGCCACACACCAACTAAATAGCAAAGAATAAATGATGCACTTTCTCCCCTACTCTCTCACCCACTCTCTCATAAACAAACATTACACCCCCAATAAATAAATATTATAACACTTATAAATAAATGTTACAAAATTTGTAAACAAACATTACAACACACAAAAACAATCATTATACTACACCTGGACAAATATTGCACCATACAAAAACGAATACGTAAACAGAGATTACTTCATTCATAAGCAAACATTATATCACACATAAACAAACATTTTCCTACACAGAAATATTTCACTACAAGGAAACAAACATTGCAACACGCATAAACAATCATTACATCACGCAGAATCAAATAAATAAACAAACATTACAACAGACATACAAATTTTACGCTATACTGAAACATTACAAAGCATAGAAAACAACTAAGATCAGAAAAGAATATCATCGTTCATGCTCTCCATAACGTTTTAAGAAGAATAAATAAATAAAAATGAACCAAAAAATGGCAAAAACAAAGAAAAGATGCAATAAATGAAAAAAAATGAACAAGAAAAAAGAAATGAAGAATAAGAAAAATAGATGAATGAAAAATAAATAGAGTTTGCGTGAGAAAAAATGAAAAAGAAATGAAGGGAGAATGGGGAAAAGGGGGAAAAAACAAAGGAAAATTGCACGAGCATAGTTAAAAAAACTCGGTCCAGTCAGACCGGGTTGACCCGGAACTCGGTGACTTGACCATGGGACCGGACCGGTTATCTAAGTGGATCGGCCATGTTTCAAACTTGGATTGACCCAGGTTGACCTGACCAATATTTGTGAAACCTAATGACCCGATTAGGTCTTTTTTTTTATAAAGATTTGTTTTTAATTTTTATTTTTTTAATAAAAAAAAAGGCAAACAACGTCATTTGATAAAGATTTTTTTTGAAATTACTGTTTGTCAGATTGAGCTTTTTTTTTCATTTTTCTAGAAAATATGTGTTTAAGTTCCTTATTTTTGTACTATTTTCTTGTTACATACACCTGTTTAGTTGTCTTCTTGTAATAAATATTGAATACTCACGTAGAATTGTTGTTATGTATTTTTGATTTAAAACTTGGTTTACTTATGTTTGGAATTGAACTTTTCATTTGTGATTTAGGATCTTGAACTTGTATTATTTATGTATGGTGTGACATTTGAAGTTTGAACTTTACTTATATATTTTAAGTGATTTTATGTTATGATAGATGTTTAAGTAAATACATTTTATTTATTTGAATTTTTTAATTTTTTAGGTTATATATTTATTATTATTTTATTTATATCTAGATTAACAATTGACCCAGTGATCCACTGTTTAAACCAATGACCTAGTGACCCAATAGGATAGTCAGGTCAAGTCCCTGACCGAATTTTATAACTATCCACGCAAGTCAAGGAGAGTGAGAAGAAGAGGAAAAAAAATGAATATTTAATATTAACATATAATTGGTTTAATTTTTTTTTTACACATGATATGTTTGTTTACCAAAAATTATAATTTCAAACTATAAAACAAACATCTCCTAATTATTATTATTATTATTATTATTATTATTTTCAGTTAAAAAACTGTTTTGTAGCAGGTACTGGACGGGAAGGGATGAATGTGACAAAATGGCACGGATCACCAATAATGGCCAAATACGGGGCCTTAATTACCTATCCGCATGAGCGAAACCATCCATACATGAAGTACCATCATTCATATAAATTTTTTTCCCTACAATTTTCATGGGTTTAAGCTGAATTATTGATTGAACATACATTATTGACGTGACACTTCGTTAATTATATTATTTATAAATTGAGTTATATTAATATTAGAAATTAAAATCACAAAATTTCACAAATAATTTTTATATATGTTTGAACTGAAACAAAAAGTAAATAAATTTAAAAATCTAAACCGCATCTCAAACATTTATCGAAAATCTAAAATATATTTGAACTTAATGTTAATATGTGAGACTCAACTTTCTTTCCCTCTCTTCGTCGATGCATAATTATGCAATGAGCAAGTACTCTAGTGAGCCCTTTTCCAACCTTAGTATATACTATATTATCATTAATTAATTTGTAAGCTTTGTTTTTGCGAAAAAATACTTGTATGGTCATGAAATGTATTTAATGTATGCTTAAAGATATTATTAGCCATTGGTTTTAATTTGTAGTGTTTATATATATATATATATATATATATATATATATATAAATCAATAGTTGATAATGCTTTTAAAGCATGCATTCAATGTGTTTTATGAGCAAGCAAGTATTTCTCGTCTAAAAAAAATATGTATGGTTACACTAAAACATTATAATATATTTTTTGACATAGTATTTATGTTTATGCTTTTTCTTCTAATTTACTCTTGATTTATAGTTCAATTGCTTATGATTGGACTCACTAGTAAAAATGATAATTCGCCATGACCTGCCCAGTGTCGTTTGAGGTGCGTAATTCAACGTTTGACTGGGTTTTAAAGTAGGTTTAGAGAAAATCTATGTACATAGTTTTGAGTTTAGGGTGGGTTTGAGTTTTAAGGTACTTGCCCCAAATCCACCTCGTGTGAGTGTGTCTATCTATCTATCTAACTCTCTCTTTCTCTTTATATAGACACACACACACACTCTAAATTTACAATGAGTTTAATAAAAAAATATAATACACATATAAACTAAAAAAATAGAGTGTTAAATTATAGATAATGATGATGCATATAGAATCATAATGTTGTGATATTTATTTTTTGTGATTTATTTTTTATGTATTGTCTTAAACTTGCGGGTTTGTGTCTGAAACAAAAAAAAAATAAAACCCATTAAGACATGAAGCGAGGAATAAGACAAAATTTGAGTGAACGAGGTGAAAATGAGTAAATGGAAAACCTGTCATGGCTTGCCCCGTCCCATTGCCATACTCATGTTGAAAGCTCAACTCCTTGACTAAGTTATACAATTATAATTGAAATTAAATGTATTTAAGAAATAACAAATGTTACATTATTTTGATAAAAAGAGAAAAAAATCAGTACAAAATGTTTTAGCTCTGACATTTTTTTTCCCTTCCTTTTTTACAAGCACATGAGATTATGAAGAAAACAATTTAAGTGATTGCACTTTACTCAAACTCAATGCTCTGTCCCTAGCTATTTTTGTGAAAGCAGTAGCCAGAATTGTAAAGGTATATTTTGGGCCCTGAGACATTGTACAATTGATTTTGGTATATACATTAAAGTGGGATGCTGCATATTAAGGTCACAGTATTTTCTATATTACTGACATATTGATAAACGGTGCTAGGGTCATCGAAGGTCAAAGGAACAGAACATCAGAACGCATGTTGATGATGAGGTTGGATTTTGCAGAGAATAGAAGTGTGGTGATGAATTTCAACGGAACTTTTTCCAGAAAATTTTGCAACTATGGATGGATCAACAGCTTCTTCATTCATAATTTGTTGTATATGGACCAGACTTTCCTAGCTAGCTGTTAGCTAGCTCTAGATATTTATCAATATGATTGCATTTAATTTAAGAGTAAAATGCTATTTTGTCATAATTTATGTAATAATTTTTATAAAAATATTAAATAGAGTGGTTGGATAAGTAAATAAAGTAAAACACTTATTGATCTAATAGTTAAAAATTACATCACATCATTTTGACAAAATGAAGAGTGATATATAGAAAAGTGTCGATCAAGTTTAAGCAAAAATTTTATCATACAACAAAAAAAATACTATTTGAACACCCTACAAATATCTATACAACAGTCACTCAAACAGAAAAATAAATATTACAAAAAAAAGAAATAAACATTATCAAATATATAAAATGGAGAATATTAAACACATGTGTGCATGTAGAAATGTTCACTAACAATGTTCTTTTCTCAATTTTGCAACAATATTAAACTCACTCGTACACAAACACGCAAAAATGTTTAATGATAATGTTAATTTTTTTATTTTATAATATTTATTTTTCTGTTAAATAACTATTTTTAAAGTATATGAATAATAAAATAATATAGCGAACTAATGTTATAATCGACTCCTTATGATTATCACGATGCGGTTTTACCACCGAAACAATCCCTCATCCGCTAACTTGGACTACACTTGAGGTAGATGATCAAAGCCAGAATATACATGTTGTTATGAATAAAATTCGTTATGATAGAATTAAATTAAATTAACCTAAATTTGTTATGAATAAATTAAAATCAATCACAAATATATTAAATATACCAATTTATTTCTAACACATGTCAGTACACTTTTATTTATATCCCCTGCAGATATAATAACCAAATCTAATGTAATTAATAGCTCTTATATACTGATGCATATAGTACAAAAAAAGTAATCAGAATTGTGCACACAAATAATGCTAACTAATGTTCTTAATAATAAAACTATTAAAATTGTATATATGGAGTTTGAGTTTGTTTGACCGACCAAAAGCAGTGAGAAAGGATGGAAGCAAGCCAGAATTGAAAAGGCCACAATAGGACTGCCAATTGAGAGAGAAAACGAGAAAATGGCTGAACAAAGCATCTATTTGCTAAAAACAAACCCTAACATAATTGAGTTTCTTAAGTATTTAATTAGGGGTTTGAATTCTAACAAAAAATTATATATACTCTTTCCATTTTCGATTAATTATTCACTTTAAATTGTATATAAATATTAAAAAAATAATTGAAAATTATAATCCTTACAAAATTATCCATATTTAATAAATTCATTTTCTATTATCTCTCATCAACTAAGTTTATTTAATAGGAGTATGATAGAAAAGAAAGTAACTAATATTATCTAAATTTAAGAAGTGAACGATTATTTCAGTAAATACTAAAATGGAAATGTGGACAATTTTTTGAGAATGGAAGGAGTTTTTGCTAAGAAGCATATTGCCAATTTTGATTCTTTTTTGTCTCGATTGGGCCATTAGTGTCCAGATGTTATTACTAGAAAGCTGATTAACCCAGTCTGACCCAGGGCAAGGATTTTTTGTTTTCTTTTATTTCCTCGTGGCTCAAACTCAAGACAATCTTAAAAGATTAAGGCTCATCACTACCTTGACTTAATTAAAGGATCAATGATTAACTAACTTAAGGATTTTACTAACAAGTGTCCTTAAGAAACTTGTTAAACACTTGTTAAGGACACAAAATGAAATGTTTTGTAAATTTCAATACTTTCTATTACATTTAAGACTTATCAAATTTATTTTTTTAATGAAATCATATCACTTTGAATTCCTTGATAAGTGCTCTTAGCTAAACCCCTAACTTAATTGTGCCTAAATATAATTTCTTGGTGGAGAGTTTTGCTAACAAGACCCTTATAGCACTTAAGAAATTTAATATAGTAAGCTTTTATTAAAAAACAAAAAAATTAGAGTCTTTAATGTAATAAAAATATTTAAAACTCTCAAAACATTATATTTTAAATTCTTTAACAACGGTCCTTGATTAAATCTTTAAAAAAAATATGCCAAAGTAGCAGGTTTATGCTAACTTTCACAGCATTTACAAGCCGTCTTCATTTATTGAAGCAAGAAGTTGCATGCTAAAGTACCCATTAATTGAAGTCCTGCAGGGTCTAGTTGAGCAACGAGTCAAATTATTGTGCGATTTATGACTTTGTAGTCTTCCATGAAAGTCACTGCTGAGAAACAAAATCCTTAAAGAAAAAGTCTCAAATTTAGTTCCAGTATATTCTCACTTTGATCAATTTTACACTAAGAATTTTGTAAATTAGTGATGACTAAAATTGGTCACTAAATCGTCGCTAATCTCTCCCTAAATGAATTAGCAAGGGATTGCCAATAGATTAGCGACCAATTTAGTTATTGCTATTCTGAAGTCGCTAATTAGTTTGAAAAATAATTTGGTCGCTAATCTATAGTTAATTTATTTTAGCAATGACCTATTGGCCATTATTCCGTCGCTAATTCATAACTATTTTATGATGGAAATGGTTCTTAAGTCTTCGCAGATTTGCAAGAAATTGTCGTAGTTAATCCCCTCACAAATTCCTCACAACATTCATAGCAAATTCGTAGCTAATCTAACGTGAGTATGACAAATGACAGAAGAAATTTTTCTGCTAATCCGTCACTAGTTCATCACTACAAAATTCAATTAATAACTTAATTTATTTTTACAAAATTTTAATTTCTTTTCAAAAATAATTATTAATTAATTACTAAAAAAAGAATTAATAAATCGTATAAAGTAAAATATTTATGTTTCGCATGCCCAAAATAAGATTTGGCTTCAAATTTTAATATAAGTGTGTGAGCAACTCACATGTTGACAAATCCAATGCAACTCCTTTCATTTTATAACAAAAGGTTTGCCTTCCACTTTTATTTTAACCAATTTGAGACTTAGAGAGTAGCACCTGCAACACAAAAATTATCTTGTCTTGCCATTTTTATATTAATTTTGGGTCATTACTTTGTCAATCTTCCAATGGCCAATTTGAATCAGCCTTTGATTCTTCATATTTTAGAGGCTTTAATCTAAAATTATGTATACTCAAATGTAGATAATAGGCTAAGAAAAGATAAAATACTAGCAAGTAAAAATATGCTTTTAAACAACATGGATTCATAAAAAAGAAATTAATACTAATTTATCAAACATTAGTAATAAAATGATATTGTCCTATTTTATGCAAATCATCCATTACGTCTAAGTAATCAAAATATGTGTTTAGGATTTTTTTTTACATAGATCAATTAAAAATTTAATGGCAAGTGAAAATAAAAATAATTATGGCAAGTGAAAATAAAAAATATTCATTTTATCATTTATCTTTTTTATAGTCATTTAATTTTATGATATATTTACCAAACATTATTCTTGTGAATTTTACATTTTTAGAGCCGTTTTTACATTATTTTACTAAACAATACTAATATAAATTTTTAAGAACAACTTTTGAAGATCTCAAACAGCTCAACAACTAGTGTTAATCAATGATAAGTATACATCTTTATGTTATCTAACAATTTTGTTTTTTTGTTTTTTAACTTTGTAGCATATATTAATTATATTAAAAAGTATAGACATTAATTACACTTTGATTGAACTCCGTTAAAATGATTGAACTAGTGAATTTCTAAACTATGTCATGACTTGTTCGATGTCCATCAATTTTCATAACTTTGACGGTTGTCAAGGAATTTACGAGGGATTTATCCTTCACATAATGTGAAATAATTTAGTTTAGTTAAAGAGAGTCATAAGGGCATAGTGAGGGATGGTTTTCTCGCTAAAACGAGAGTAAATGATTCAGTGTAGTTGAAGAGACTCGTAAAAAATTAGTGATGACATATTCTTTCACTAAATAGAAAAGTGGACATCGAACAAGTAGAGGATTTATTTTAGATTGAGTGTCTTGCGAGGGAAGAGTGCTGACATATTTTTTAGTTAAATTACATTGATAGGTTGTGAGAGATTTGCGAGGGAACAATCCCTCACTAATAAGAAAAGTAAAATGTTAAAAGTTTAGCTAGAGATCAACGTTCTCACTAAAGGGGAGGAGAGGGAATGATTTCGTTTCATTGAAGAGAGCCATAAGAGATTAGTGAGAGAAATTTCTCTCACTAAATTATGTTGAAAATTTGCGAGGGATTAACAATGAAATTGTCCTTCATTGTCCGTATATAACCATTTGAGAGAGAGTAGTAAGAGATTTATCTCTCGTTAAACGCTTTAGCTATAAAGCCTCGCTAATTTGTCACTAATTGCTTATTGAACTTTTTGCTCTTCATTTTTCAATTTTTTGTTATGGATATACATTTTGCTCACTAATTCATCACTATTCCCACACTTAGAAAATTTTTCCTCGCCAAATTTCATCGCTAATCCGCATTTTTCTTGTACCGTTATCTTTAGTAAAAAAATTTGACCAAAATCGTGTTTAATTGATTCAGGGCTTAATTTCTTTTCTGCTTTTAAATTTTGTTCCTGTGTACTATAAATATTATAAATTTGTTCTCTAATTAGTAATAAAGGTTTCAAATTCACATTTTAACATTTAAAAATTTATCATGTTTATTGATAGGAAACGATAATAGAAAATTAGGGAGAGTGAATATGCGAATGACATGTGTTTGAGCTAATTATTTATTTATTTATTTATGTTGATGTGTTTGAGATGAATGTTTTAATACCTTTGCATTCCGATAAGTTTAATGGTTACGAATAAATGAAATAAAGAAGAAGATAAAAAACTTAGCCTTTAAATTAAGATAAAAAACTTAGCCTTTAAATTTAGGTTTTTAGTTGTAATTTAGCAATTTAGGGATTAATTTTCTAGAAAGATACAAACATGAACAAATCAAAAGTGATCATGAAACACATGAAAGAAGACCTAGTAACTTCGTGAGTCAAATATTTTTGCCAATTGAAAGAAGAAAGCTTCAAAAGATAATGATGGTACATGTACAACACACAATTTCTATAAGCAAGGAGCTAGAATTCAAAAGTGGTACGACATATGAACAAGTTGAATTGAAAGAATCAAATGGAATGTGCTTACAACTTGCTTGGATTGAAAATATCAAACCCCAAAAAGGGAGTAATAGTCGTTATGATGACACATAAACAGGAACTTATAATATTATGAGGGTGTTGGGGTGGGTCTGAGTTTCAAATTCGAAGACCTTCAATCCCACTTGACCTTTCATACTCAACTTATAAGCCCAAAGGACTGAAATAGACAACTTAATTAATTGATCCTTTTCATGCAATGCCTTATCTCTTTGAGTCATTATTTAGAACAAAAATAAAGATATCAAATGAGTCGCATACAATTCAAGGAGTGCGATATATAGTGATGGAACTAGTTGTAATAATAATTTATATCTAAAAACCAGTTGATTGAAACCAGTTGATTGACTAATTTTATGTTTTCTATTGACTAATAAAGAGTGTGATATCTCATTTTGATGTTATCTATTTTACGTTGGAATAACATTTTTGTTATTTTATATTCATAAAAATAGTATGCTTGAGCGTTAGAATAATATCATCTAATTTAACGGGTAGATTGATATCAATTCTGCATTTATATAGGGTTATTTAATGGTGTAAGTGTGCGAAATTTACTATTAATTCCTTCTACTTTTATTTACATAGTTATACAATATGGAAAGATTGATCTCCAACAAAAATAGATCTTCTAATTATGTGAGATTTT
>QANU01085255.1:50997-95191 GCA_003254905.1 Nissolia schottii | reverse complement strand
CCCCCCCCCCCCCCCCCCCCCAACAAATAATTCGAAACCCATATTACAAGGTAACAACTTTACCATTACGCCGAGGGTTACTTGTAAATTCAAGTCACGGTAATTACAAAAATAAATAAAAAAGTACTGAGTACTCATTAAATTTAGCCAAATTAATAATAGTAATGGCTGTTTTTCAATAAATAATTAATGATAAATATTAAATACAGGTATTCAATTAAACTGATCCTTACAAATAACAGGAATATATATAACACTGGTTTGTGCTTTCCATATAAAACTGCACAAAAGTCTTTCACATCATTTTTGTTTTCTGAGATCCTAACCTTAGTACCTTACTATATCATTGTATAAAAACATTGCATGCCTTTGATGCAAACAGAAATATATAGCTTTGAAACAGTTCATGTTTGGAAAACCGGTGGGATTGGTCCTGAATCAATTCTGGTAGCTCTAGTATTGATTCTGGGCTTTCTAACTGAAATCCAAATACGCTGTTAGCCTCAAAACAGTGAGAAGGGAAGTTTTTACCTAAATTACACAGCTACGTCAGTGTGAATGAGAAATTAGAGCTTCCAGAAGGTCTTGGTTGCAACCAGGATTTTCTCTCTGCCATGTGATTCAGGTTCTTTGTCATATACGATAGGCATCCACCTCACCGCACGAGCAATGCGGGCTACTTTATCGATTGCTTCAGGGGTGTCCCTTACCACGACAGTTCCTTCCGGTCGCAGCATCCGATCGATTTCCACCATCAAATCCACAAGGTTACATCTGTCAACGAAGTCATGAAGCAATCAGGGTGAGTGTGTCGATTACGCGAAACAATTTTCTGTGTATTGATGCAAGTTATGATAGAAAGGCAATCATACAGCACTTGCATCAAGTTGAGATCTGAGATCAATTTAATAGAATCTACATCAATGACTGAACTTTCGAATTAGTCAATCCAATCACACCATTGTGAATTTGCAATCTTAAAATTCCCAGAGCAATAAGGAAACAACAGATGAAACCAGACGCTGCGACATCGAATAAGCAATTGTGGATGAAAATACCTGCTTTTTCCAGAAGCTGGATCTTTTGTAAGTGATTCAATGCTGGCCACATGGATCAGATCATAAGTCCGAGGATATGTCGAGAAAGGTTCACACCTGAGAACAGTAACCAAACAATTTAGATCCAAAAAATATTATCCACTACAAATTGAAATACACAGTTAGCAAAAGTTTTGCCTAAATGCAGGGTCCTAATTAAAGGTTCAAAACTTGTTAGAGAGAAGAAATATTTCAGTCATTATTTTTGTTAAAGATATAAGATTCTGACTGCTTTTTCATAGAGGATTTCCTAAAATCAGAAAAGCATAAAAACAAAGCAAAATAAAAGATACAATGAAGAGTGGTAACTGCCTAAATAAGTAAAGCTGCAAACAAGGTGAACAAGCCAAAACTTAAGTCCAGGAAGCAACTTTTAAGCAACATGATTTCAGTGAAGAACTAGCTAAATGAATTAGTCTCCAGTGTTCATGTATAAATAATCTTTATTATTAAATACAAAAAAAAAAAAAAAAAACTCTATACATGACAAAAGATAAACTCTACAGGATCTTTACAAAACTTCCTTTTAAGAGAAAAAGCTAGAAATTCTCAGTAGAAAACTCACCAATCATGATAGACTCCAATAAAACCTCTGTCAAAGATCACATCAAGAGTGGATGGCTTACGAGCTGGAACTACATTCATAACCCACACAGGATCAGATTTTAATGCTGCAGCAAACCCCCCAAATAGTGCATTCATGTCCATAACATTCCGTATAGCCGGAGTCCCCAACTTTATGTTTAGAGAACTCTTATAGTGCGCAACCCTCCTCACCCACCGCCTAGTGTCAGCTTCATATACATCAGCACCATTTTTTAGGAGCGTCGACCTCGGTGACGGAGCAGTTAGCCTCTCTGGCCACTTGGGAATAGTTCCAATAGCATATTGTCCTTTGACTAAAGATGCCTTAGTGACACATTTCTTCAACTTGAAGTACCTGCGAGAAAAAATCATCTTAAAGTAAACACCATGAATGATTTATTAACAAATAACAGTGATAGCATTCATCTGACTGCTACTCTTACCGGATCCATGCAAACAAGAAACATGAACAAGTGTCAAGGATAAATAGTTTATACACTACCAATGTTGTACACACGGCAGAAAGAGAAGCAACAAAATTAATAGGAAGAATTAACTCAAACTAGCAATAGTGTATTGGAAATTTACCAAGCATAACTTGGGTCATCTGAATCATCACATAAATCAAGTCCAAATTCGTTTTGGTTTGGGAAACACAAATCGCCTGCTGGCTTTTTCCAGATCACAGTGTTACCATCTACAGCAATGAGTTCATAACACAAAGCTCTTGCCACAGCCTGGAGATCGGACCATTCTTTATCTTGTTTAGGCCACTGAACAGGAGGACCGGAGATGACTAAATATCCACCCGGACGAAGTAATCTATCCACTTCAATGAAATAAGTGGCATCTGCAAGGCAGATTTTCTGCATTAGGGTGGCGACAAGTATTTAGCAGATCAAAAGATATGCAACACGGTGAGTGGCAATGAAGAACTTACTGTAGGCTGTAAAAGGGATCAAGCACCGAGAACAATGAATTAAGTCAAACCCAAATGCAGGAAATGGGAGTCTGCGAGTACCAAGCATGGCAACAAAAGCTGGTATTCCTCTTTCCACAGCAAATTGAATCTGTGATTTATGCGAATCTCTAGGAGCAAAAGACATGGTTAAAATGTCTTGAGATAGTAAATATCCTCCAAAACTGGCAACCTGTAAAACACAAGATATAGATCCTACTAAGGTCTATATCAAGAAGGTAAATTCTACTAAGGTCTCGGAAGGAAACAAAAGAATAGATCCTACCCCACACCCCATATCAAGGGCAGTCCGCAAGACACCGCCATTTATTGGGATATATTGACCAAGTTTTTCAATATACTGCACTGCTCCATCAGGAAACATCGTGCCACCTCCAGGGAATATAAAGTGTGGGCCTTCGAGTTTCATCCATCCCTGGTGACCTTTCCTGTCAACTATCTTGTTGTGCGGCATGTTGCTGTGCCATATCTACATAGAATATATTTATGCATTTAGACAGATGGATCCATGAATTACAAATCTCAACAACATTACACGTATAGCATATAGTATAGTATGATGCATAGAAAAGACAATGCTATATATTTCCATTCTCCTCTTAGATAAAATACATTACAGTCATCTATGATATGGAGAGATAACTATTTTGGATAGCAAACAGAGGGGCCTCAATTAGCTAGGAAGCTATCACTTTTTTATTTCCTTCAAACTTCATACCGAATTCTCATGGCCGTAAACCTCAATTAATGATCAAATTCAGACTAAACAACCACCAAACCAACCTCATCCAATTAAGGCATCAAGCTGATCACTTCACTCAAACAACATTGCATTTCTGAATTGATCCCGATGTGGACCTTATCAATTGTCACAACCCAATAGCATCACAAACTCACTTTCTTAGACACACACCAATCTAACCATCATATTGGCAACAGGAGCCGGACCCAGAAGCAACTTAAAAAAGCAACTCTTAAAAAAACTACTCATTCATTGAGGCTCAAATGAAACTCCAAAATTCTACTGAAACAATACACTAACAAGCTAAACCAGAAACAACCAGATACTACCATTCCAAACCAAAATCCACAAAAATAAGCTCCTATCTTCCAAATCTGTCAAATATTCATTTACCAAATACTAAGAATTAATACCTCCCTCCATTAAAATCAGCACAAGGCAACACAATTGAAAAAAAAAAAAAAAAAACCAACCAACCAACCAACTTTCCAACATTACTAAATGCAGACCACAACTGCAATTGCTGCAATTACAGTCACATCACTCACATTTTTCCCTCAACTTTTCACAATTGTTACCACAATATTATGCAACAGTCTCAACAACTGCATCAATTGCTACCCTATCAATCACATTTTCCCGCAATTTTTTCGCGCAATTTAAAAACATGCACCAACCCAACAAAAACGCTAAACTACAGCTACAGTCCACTAACACCACCATATAAATATACCTTGTGCAAGCTCTCAGGCCACTGCACCGGAATCCGGTACCCGCTCGGCGGTGGGACCAGGCAGAGGGGGGTGTCCTCCGGCGGAGGGCAATGCCTCTCCCTATAATAATTCATCTCCCTGCTCAGCTGGCTGTTACGCCTCGGATCCTCGCACGGCATGTGGTCCGCCGCCTCCGCCGGGCACGCCTCGATCTCCTGCTGCAGCCCCGCCTCGATGGCCTCCACGAGGCGGTGCCGCTGCCGCGGATCAGAGCCCGACCGGAGCAGCGTCTGGCGGCCGGAGGCGGCGAGGGAGTCGCCGAGGGGCGTGTAGACGAGCACGAAAAAGAGGAACACGAGGCCGAAGAACACGGCGGAGACAAGGTCCAGGAGCCGCCATTGGCGCGTGGCACTCACGCGCTTGGAAGCTGGGAGGTTCACGTGACCCATCTGAGAAATAAGTCGGATCTGGTCAAATGGGCATCTGGGTTTTGCGTTTCGAGGGTCAAAATCGGTGCTTTTCTGTTGGAATCGTAAGGGGTTGTTTGGTGGGTCTTGTTTTTGTGTTATTGAGAAGTGTCTTTGTTTTTTGGGTGTGAGGTTGAGGAAGAGGCTTGAGAGAGAGATTGTGGAAGTGAGGTTATGGTAGAAGATGAAGGATCTGAGATTCTGAGTTAGTGCGGCTTTTGTTTGCATGTACACGCCATTTTGCAGTGAAAAGACTCAAGTCACTCTGTTTTCTTTTGGGAACTGATTGAAGACAGTGGATTATTCTATGTTTTTTTGGGGGAACGATTATAGTCGATAGATACTATTTCTACTAAAATAATATTAATTTAAGATATATTCTTAGGAAAATTTTAAACAATTTTTTTTTAAGTGTTTTACATCAAAAACTAATTGTTTAATACTTTTATTTTATATATATGACATTTTTTTAAGACATTTTTTTTGGTAATAATAATTTTAAGACAATTGTTAACTTACATTTAACTTAAGAAAAATGTTTATGACTCTTATATTTTTAACTTATCCTCTTATTCAATATATATATATATATATGTATATATATATATATATATATATATATCATGCACCTCTTTTAGTTTAAGAGTATTAGTGTTAATTCATGCAGGAAATAAAGTATTGTGTTGATATTTAGTACTACAATAAAATGAGAGAAACCTATGGAGAAAGGAAGATTTGGAGGCAGAGAATGTGATGATCCCTTCAACGATTTCTCTTTAGTTAAATGCTCCGGAAATTGGAAACAGCATGTGCTTCACAGCTAGCTCTGTTTACTGAGAATGTCCGGAAGGGCAAACATAGGAGTTTAAGAAACGAAATTGAATACCAGAAATAACAAACATTATTTGTCAAACCATTTTTTGAAAAGTATTTAATTGTAAAGAGAGTAGTAAGATTTATTAAAATAGAAAAGAATATTAATTTACTTTAAAATTACAAACAATGTCAAATTATTTTCCTTGATTTTAATTTCTATGCACCTGTTTTTACGTTATTATCTAAATCCTTCACATGCATTATTTTTAGTTTGTTAACCAATCTCAAACAAAGCATTCGTTATCATTAAAACCATACAAATTTTACATTTTTCGATATAGAATTACCATAAATATTTTTTTTTAACAAGTTCCCTTATCAAAATTCTTATTTTAAAGATAAAACAGCATGAACAAAATTAAACTTATTTTTCCGGTGACATTTCTTTTATCATATCAGAAATAGACATTACAATGAATTGACGAAAGAGAGATCCAAATAGAATAATGATTTGAAACCATCAAAGACTCGAAAGTTTGCTATGACGCGACGGAGTTACCAAAAAGAGGTGTTCTACCTAAGCATGGCAGGAATTAAATAAGGAAAATAAAAAGGAGGGAAATGGCGTTCCTGAAACCATGAGAAAGTATATACAAGAGCAACCGACCAATACATCTCTGTGTATATAAAAATAAATCATCAAAATCCTTAATCAAAGTTTCCTTGATGCCCTAAGATTGTGTTCATGCTTCATGAGATTTGATCTCAGCAACATAGAACGAACATCGCCATCAAACTCCCTTCCAGTTTCCAGAACTCTCTGAAAGGTGGCATTCCTTTGGTCTGCATGCCGTGCATACAAGATTTTGTTGTGTGAATCAATTCGAGCCTGCAAGAGTTCAATAAGTTCCACCAATGATAAGCTTTTTGAAATCCAGACAGACTATTTTCTGGTAAATGAAGCATCAACAAACTTGATATCATCTTCAGAATTTATTTGACCAAGGGCAAATTGAGAAAAATTGAGATGCATGTAATGTAAAGAGACATATAAAACCATTCATGTACTTCTACTCATTAGCTTAAACTTTTGGAAAATATGATTCTTAATATAATATCAGTCTCGATGACCGAGCGATCTAGAGTTCGATCCTCATTTCCAAAAGCCAAGAGCTCTTGCCTATAGGGACATGTTACGAGATTGTATAAAATTATCCATGCACCGTCATCTATCAGCTCAAGCTTTTGGGAGAGATAATTCTTGACATGTAATCCTGGGTGAGTTTGTTTCAACTTATTTGGCAAAAAAAATCACATTTTTAAACTAAAAAACTCAGTTCTCGTATCTTAAGATAAATTTTTCTAAAATAATACAAATCCAAATAAAAAATCTGCCTTTAGCTTTTCAGTAGAAGCTAAAAATTCTCAGAAAAAATTGGTTTCACCTTTTTTCAGCTCTAACAAAGAAAATTAAAATATTAATTTCTTTGTGCAAAGGCTGTAACAAATGCACCATAAGATTAGTATATTTTTCCCCAATATATAATACCACCAGGTTACGCAACACACATTGAGGAAAACAAGACAAAGTATCTCTAACCAGACCTGTATTTGATTATCAGTAATCAAAGATTCAAGTTCTTTCTGAAGTTCGGCAACAGTTGTCTTGAATGCATTAGCCATCATGTTCAAATCAACAGACAAAAATGGGTGTGTATACTGGATTAGGGCTTTCTGACGAATTTGATCATAAAGCGTCTCAACATGGTCATGCAAATGTATGTCAAGCATTAGGTTTGCTTTGATGTTCCCGAGGTATTCCAGACATGAAGCATAGTGGCTGCAAAAGGAAGAAACGAGATAAATCATTCACAAACACCATCTCAATGACAGAAGTGAACAAAGGAGGGAGGGGGAAAGAGAGAGACAGCGCACTGCACAAGGACCAACTTACCTTGAGTAAAAATCATTTATAAGTTCTCTTACTTCAGGTACTAACTCTAAGAAATCCCGGAAGTTGATATTATCTATAACTTTGTTCTGCCAAATGTAAAAAATAAAAATAAAAATTATTATCTACATCTCCCAATGGTCGTTTAGAAGAAGAATCATCGTAGCAATATAATAAGCACTTGCCTTTAACTCTGCCCGATCAAATGTTGCAAGTGCACAAAGTCCTCCATATGTTGCAACATCTTGAGGTGCAATTACTTCATTGTATTGACTTCCCAGTTCTGGGCTTGTTTCTAAAAACTTCATTAAATAACATAAATGAGGTTGCGAAAGTTATAAGCAATAAAGCTAATGGGCTATAATTCATCAAACAATAACTGAAAATGAAAAATGCAAAATACTGAATCCTCAAACTCCAAGCAGAGACTTCATAGATCATGCAATAGTTGTAGAAGGCTCTAGGCTGATTCTGAGCATAAGTGTAAAAGAAGGATAAGGAACAAACCTTTCGGGCAGCAAGCTTGTACTTTTTGGCTTCTATATTTGCCAATCCTGCAGCACAGCGTAGTTTTGCAGCAGTTATTGGGTCAGGGGTCTCTGGTGCCTGTTCTGCCTTGCTAACATAGTTTGTAACATGAGTAAATTGACCCATCTCAATGCCGACAAGAATCACACTCATACACATTTGAATGATGTGCTTTGGAGTTGTGCAATAATCCCGGGTACGGACATAACTTTTAAAGGCTTCCCCCAATTGACCGTGAGCATAATAGAAGTCTCCAAAATCATTGTATCCCATTCTTATGCTTTCTTTGATCAAGTTTGTCTGCAAAAATGTAAGGAGAGCTGAAGGAATAGATAGGGAAATGCAGCAATGGTAGTTAAATTAAGGGTTTTTTCTTATTTGATACACAATTAAGGGAATTGTAAAGGGTTTAAGCAGGTCATATTACCATATCATAGACAAGGAGAGGCTATAACCAAATTATAAAAAAAGAAAAAAGAAAAGGTACAGAACCTATCCCTGTAGCTCCATTTTTTTTAAAATAATTTTTTCTCTCTATTCTTTGGTTTGCCTCAATCTAGCTTCTCTACCATGCCTACCAGTGCCAATTGTGGAAGAGGTGGTTTTTAATGACTAATTTCTAGTCATCTGATAGAAAACAACTGCAAACAACCATCTGCCCTTAGAGATTCATACTTCACAGAAAATGGTAAACATACCTATCTGCAGAAAAGTCTTGTGCATCAAAACAAAAGCTACACTACAGCAGCATAGCCCGGCAGTGTAATGAATATATACATGCAATAGTTGAAAACAAAATCAACAATAGAGGAGCTAGTTAAACAATATTACTTCATCCAATAGCACATGCACGGTTAAAAAAAACCACATGCTAGCAACTAAAATAAGAGAGACTTGGAAGTTGGAACCTAAACGAAGTTGAAATTATTACCAAAATATAGTTCAGTTCATACAACCGGAAAAAAAGGGTAAAATATAACCGATGATGGTCTGTTTTCTTGCATGAAAACATGGTCCTTGATAGGAACTATGGTATCGCTTGATCCATGTAGCCAACCCCATGTAGTGGGAAAAGGCTCAGTTGTTTTATTGTCTATTTTCTTCTCAAAGCCTTGTAGCACCAGCTGAACCCTATTGTTACAATTTTAAGCTAAACCACCCATGACCTTTACTTGAATCACATCAAACTCTCCAGCAAGCAACCAAATCAAATGAAATTGATCTCAAGAACCACTTTGTACTAACTCTGAAAAACATACCCACATCTAAATTTATGTCATTGGGAAGAAGATGGAAAGAGTAACAAATTGAATGATTAGGATAAAATTTAAAAAAGAGAGGTTCTAAACTCCATAAAATAAATTTAAGGGGTAAATTACACCTTCTAACATCTCAACGAGTAAATCCTCGTGAGTTAAAAAGTTTAAGGGGCATGAACCACCAGTATACCAAGTTCACTAGATCCCAAAATAGTCTGGTAATTCAAATAGAGTCAACCCACTTTTGAGGTTAAACACTTTGTGCACTAGTTTTTCCATTCATATCACTCGAACTCAATACTTTATTTTAGTCACTTGAAACAACCAACTATATTTTAGCCCAAAAAATAAAAACATGCCTTACAAAGAGTGCCTATTATCCACATCAATAACACACACCTATGTTGCTGAATAACTTCTTGTATTCAAACCAATTTATAATCCAAAGCTCACTGAGATAACATTTAGAAAGAAAGAAAACAGGAAGTAATGTTTCCCTAAAGTCCAAGCTAAACAAAACATGATAATTAGCTTATTCTTATTGAATGCACCTAGCTTATAATCAAGAGTTTAATTTTAATTGTAAATGTTTTTACACGGTCGGTCAATCAATTCATTTTGTTTGAATGGCTTTTTAAAAAGTGAGTGTGATAATCAACCATATTTGTTGATTTGTCAATATGTGATTAGATAACAGTGTAAAACTCCTTTACCATCAATGCATTCCAATTAAATCCTATAATCAAAATCTTAGTTTAAAAAAGTGTAAAATTAACATGTCAGAGCCAATGAAGCGAAGTAACTATTAGCTAATTTCTAACTAACTCATCAAACCCTAACTAATTCCCAATCTCAATCATACACAGTAACATATTTTGCCCTAAAAAAGAATCAAACCAAACGCGCCGCAAATAAAGAAAACAAAATCATCAAATCCCTAGAAACACAAAAAAAATGGGCTTAGCAAGAGAAATGATCAATACCCTATACGCATTGAGCTCGTTCTCGAGCTTCTCCTTCTTCTGCTCCGCCTTGCGATCCACCGCGTCGCACCACGCCACGTCCAACCCGTAGCTCGGCCCCAGCCTACCGCCGGTCTTCAGCGCCACCTCCCTCAGCAGCTGCGTGTTCTCCCCCTTCTTGACCTCGTCGTACGCCATGCGTAGCGCCTCCAGCTGCATCGCCGGGTTGCTGCTCTTAGTGCCGCCGCAGTGGTCGGCGATGAAGAGGAGCCGCGTGATCTTCGTCCGCCCCGAGTACAGGCTCGCGTACGCCTCGATGTCGAGCTGGTCGCCGCTAATTATCGGCCGCCGGCTGCGCTGCTTATCGCCGCCGTCGCCGTTGGCGTGGATTTCGTCCATGGTCGGACCGGAGGTGTCGTCGTCGGCGTCCATGGCGAGGGATTGGGGAACTAGGGTTAGGGTTTTGTGTGAGAGGGTTTTTTTTTTCCGGTGTGGTGTGGCTCACTGGGTGCGGTGAGTGTCGCAGACTCGCATAACAGTGACTGAATTGCTTCTCTTTCTCTGCTTTACTCAAAAAATGTCAATTGCCAGGCTTAACAAAACGATTGTCGTTTCATGCGTCCTGTACATGTTGGAATTTTTTTTTTTGGGCGAATATTATTAGATTTTTTAGTCCTTTTGTTTTTGGTAACTCTTTAATATATATAGAGAGAGAGAGAGAGAGACTGTACGATTTTGTTTTATAAAATGAAGTATGATTGGAAAAATATAATTGATAATTTGATCTATATATTTCTAAAGAAAAAAATATATTCTTTCTATTTCCCTAATGTTTTGATCCCTCTAGAAAGGTTGTAAATAAAATTGTTCCTAATAAAAAATAGATTAACTCTTATACAATGAAAATTATTTATATATATATATATAACGATTTTTTCTCGGGTTAACACATAAATGATAATGATAATTTGTCAATACATATATATGGTTGAGGTTATTATTTTACCAAAGTATGGTTGTAGATACTTGAAATCGGCACAATTAATATCAAGTTTAGGAGTTTTCAAAAAATAAATAAATAAAAATAAATAAAACTTAAAATCAGCACCCAGTGTACCAACTTTAGAAATTTTAAATAAACAAATAAATAAATTAACCTAATATCGGTGGTCTGCAGACCAATTTTAGGAAAAAGCAAGATAATGCCTAAAATCAATACTGGCAGTGCCTATTTCAAGAAGGAACAATGCCAAAAATTTGAATACTTCACTCCGACCCTTTCACCCTTAGTTATATATAAGTTTTTTTACATATTAATGGACCCAAACAAAAGATAATCCCATAGTATGCTCCAGGAAAAATATTTACATTTATATGGACCTGAGGTCTGAAATCGCCACCCCCTCAGGCAATTTGAGACCTCTGAATATTTTTTTAAAAAAAATGGTCCGAAATCGTCACCCTCTATGGCGATTTCAAACCTCTGAATTTTGTTTAAATGTCTGAAATCGCCACCCCCTATGGCGATTTCAAACCTCTGAAAAAAAAATTTATTTTAAAAGGTCTGAAATCGCCATAAGGAGTTGCGATTTCAGACCCGTAATTTTTTTATAAAAAAAGTGCCCCCCTCCTACTTCCCCTCCAGCCCCTACTCCCACGTCCAATCAACTTTTCTGGAATCGCCCAACACCTGCTCCCACGTCCCATCAACTTTTTTGAAATTGCCGGTAGTCCTGGTGATTTCAGGATTGCTTTTTTTTTTTTTAATTCGAATTTCTGAAATCACCCTACACTATGACAATTTCGAAAATTCAACCCATACATTCGTATTTTTTCATTTTGACCCATGAATCTGGATGTAGGTTACAATGTAAACCATATGCATGTTTAAACCCTCTATATATACCCACTCAATTACCTAACCCAAACACACCTTTCAACAATCTTTTCTTCACACACAATTTTCTCATCACATATCCTCCTCTTCACACACCTTCGACTGTTTTCTCTTCTTCCCTAATTTTTTTATATTGTTTATATCCGTTTTATATTTTTAAGAAAAAAAAGTAGGGAATGTATTGCTACTTTTATTTTTTTTATAATGATTCAGTGAAAAAATTTGATGTTGAAGGAGTTGAGTTTGTTAGTGATAATGATGCAGAGTTTGTTATAAGTTGGTCCTCTATGTGGTTATCTAATTTCCATTGTGCAATTTGTTTTCATTTTAATAGGAAAGTCGAGAAAATCATATATAAGGCTCTTGTATCTTTCATTAATAGAGTTGTTAAATATCGTCCTATTATGATATTGAATGACCTTCAAGTACAACAAATGTTTTATTTATATGACGCTTATAAGGCAAGTCTCAGTGACATTGAATTGTTTGTCAACTTTGAGGAGGTTGTCCCTAATGTTGATAATGAATGTGGTCCCAGTTCAAATTCAATGTACCAAAATAACGTTGCACCAACATTACAATCGGAGGATGAGATGTTCGCAAACAAAGATGACGATGTCAGTTGGAGTGAGCATGAAAGTGATATGTCTAAATACGATAGAACTGACGACGATTCAGGTACTATTAATTATTTAATTTTTATGATAATAATTAATTTAAAATTAACAGAGATTGAAAAGTATACTCTACGCTCGCCTTGTGTAGAGAATCTTGTGTATCAGGGGAAAAATCTCTATTAACTAATAAGATATTGGGTTATTAAAATTATCTATTAATTTTTATTTAATTATCCACATCATTGAAATAAAGTCATAATTAATGTGTTTATGAAAATAATTAATTTTAGATTTATAATTATATAATCATCTTAAATTAACAAAGATTAAAAAATATGTTCTACGCTTACCTCATGTAGAGGATCTTGTGTATCAAGAAAAAAAAATATCTATTAACTAATAAGAGTTAAATTTTAAGATGTTATTAATTTTACTTGGTTATGAAATTTATTCTATAACTAATTATATGTTTGTGGACATTAAAAATTATAGATAATGAAGATGATAAACAATCGCATGGTCCATTGCCTTTCTAACGCACCTTTTTGATGCTGATGGTATACATGCAACGAATTTTGGAGACATGGAAAATGGTTATGGTGAAATAGATGATCTCTACAAAGTGAAAATTTTCAATGATAAATATGCAGTCAAAGTAGATGTTGCAAATCATTGCATGTGTACCGTGGCGGAATATAAAGTGAAGGAATTAGAACCGACGACATGCTATTGCAAATGCAAATACTTTGGCAATGGGTGTCAATGTCTTATTAGGAAAACACTTAAAAAGAACAACTACCTATGGGAAGTTACTAAGTACAATGGTCATCATAGTGGTGTTGCCTCAACACTTACCTTAGACTACTTGAAGTTGACTTCTAACAACATTATTTGGATGATTTTGGTGCAGATAAGGACAACGCAAAAAATGTCAATAAAAGCTATTGAAGCAAATGTTGTGTATCGCCAAGGATACTAGCCTTCATATCGAAAGGCATGGTTGGCAAAACAAAAAGTAATTGCACAAGTGCACGGTAATTGGAAAGATTCGTATAATGAGTTGTTGTATTGGTTGCTTGCATTGAAGCATTTTGATGATTTGTGCGCAGTTGAAATGGATATTATCAATGCTTATAATGCCGATAGATCATTGTAGACAGGCATGGTTATCAAAATCGTGAGTTAACTCGTAAACTCGTACGAGTTTACGTTCCTAGGTAGTAAAATCGAGCTGACTCGCATGTAAACTCGTTTCTGGGTAAACTCAGTTGAACTCAGGTAAACTCGCATAAAATTACGAGTTTACTCCCGAGTTCATGAGTTTACCATAGATGAGGGTTTTTTTTTATAGCTGCGCATGCAATCGTGCTCCGTAGTGCCATCGTGCTTCGTCGCTAATCCATCGTATGTATTTCATCATTTGCTCAGCGATCTTTTTCACCAGGGTGTGTGACCTCTGCATCGCTATCTGTACTTTAGTGTTCTGGATTGGAGACATCATCGTCACATATTCGCTTCCTGTGATACTCAGTACCATGGGACTCACTGGTATCTTCGGTATTTATGCTGTTGTGTGTGTCATCTCCTAGATATTTGTGTTCTTGAAGGTTCCAGAAACAAAGTGCATGCCCCTCAAACTCATCACCGAATTCTTTACTGTCGGCTCGAAGCAGACTACTTCTGTCAAGATTGAGTGACATTGTTCTTTATATACATTTGCTATATTGGTTGCTCAATACACTGTCTCTCTCTTGTGTTAATAAATTTTACTTGTCATTAAGTTTATGTGGAGGAGGATATGTTCTGGTTCAAACATATGTATTATGTATTATCTATGAATTGAACTTAGAACTCATATATTTCATCTTTATTAGTGCTTTGTTATGGAGTTAAAAGTATTTATGAATTTTAAGTTTTATTAAATATATTTTTGTAGCATAATAATTTTTTAAAATATTTTTTTAATAATAGGTAAAATCGTACGAGTTTACAATCCGAGTTTACAGAGGCTCCACGAGTTTACTTAAACTCGCGGGTTTGATAACCATGCAGACAGGCGTTGAAATTTTTTGACGTGCGTTTTGGAGTTTTGGGTCTTGCATTAAGGCATTCAAGTACTGTAAACCAATGATCCAGGTTGATGGAATACACTTGTATGGACAATAGAATGGTATTTTAATGATAGCATTCACACAAGATGACAATTAGAATATATTGCTCATTGCTATTACAATGGTTGAGGATAAAACAACAAATGTCTGACATTTTTTCTTAACTACCGTCCGCGAAGTGTTATCACAAGTAGCAGGAGAAATTGGGTTGATATCTAATCGACACTAGTCAATAAAGTCATCAATACAATGAATGGATGGTCACTAGGCTTATCGCCTTTACTGCATTAGACACATTGTGCAAAATTTCGTCAGGCATTTCAAGATCAAGTACACAGAAAAACTAGCCAAAGGTATTGGTAAGTTACACTTGTGTGTGCCTTTAGTTGTACTTGTGAATTATGATTGATTGGTTTATTTCATACCAACTTGATTATCAACAAATGAGTAGGTTATTCAAGCAGAATCGAGCAGTACAACCATCGATACAAAATAATGCGCCAACACAATGAAGATTACGCGGCTTTGATAGGTGTTATTCAAAGAGAAAAGTGGATTTGTGCATTCAATGGTGGACGATTGTTCTCATATGACAACCAACTTGGTTAAGTCGATGAAGTCTATGTTTTTGGAGGTCCACAATTTTCCCATTATGGCATTGATTTAAGAGACGTATTTAAAGACGATTGCTTTGTTTGTCGAGCGTAGAAGGAGTGCGCATGCTTGAATAAACGCGGGATATAAATTCTCTTATTATCTCACAAAATACTCGAAGAAATGATCCCAAAAGACAGATCACTGCAGGTAATTATCACACTATAGTATTTCACGATAATGTTTGATATACACTTATTTAATGTCGAGTGCATTCACACTTATGGATGCAGGTATTTAATTTTTCTAGAGTAAATAAATTATTTCAGTGCAATAATTTATCGTTAGGGAATGACTACAACGTTGATTTAAGGACAAAGTGTTGCGACTGTGGTGCTTTTTAGCGATATAAGTTCTTATGTGTTCATGTCATTGCATCTTGTAATAGTGTCGGTCTTGATGGGAGATCTTACATTGATAAAGTATTGTAATGCATATGACAGAGAATTTGTCGTCATTGACCACAAATCAACGTGGCCACAATTGCAAGGTCCGTTAATTATTCCAAACCTAAGTTTAAAGCATAATAAATTAAGAAGAATGAGATCAACTCATTATCGCAATGAAATGGATTCAATCGCAATGAAATGGATTCAAGTGATGGTCAATGACAAATATGTTGTGCCCTTTGTCGGGGTTTGGACCATACTAGTACTCCGTGCCCTCACACTAGTGCGCGTCTGAGTCATTGATTTAGACGTGTTAAATTCATATAATTGTGGTAGACAAGTGTTTAATCAAGCAAGTGTGTATTCAAACTTTAATAAATGATTGAATTATATATATTATATTATAACTAAATAACTAATATAACTTTAATACATGATTAAATATATTACCATAATATCTAATTTGTATCGCTATCGATGATCAGTTTCTGTCGGAGTCTTCGACGACGTGTATCTATCAGGTGCCCTTATCGCCTTACGATCTCAAAGTTCATATCTTTATAGTGCATGCATTTGACCTTCGCCTGTTGCGGGGTATCCACCTCTACTGGTAGAGCGGTTCAATAATGTCTATCATCCTCTTTGCACCGATATCACCATATTTGTCAATATATTCCCCCTTCAACCACTGCTAGGTGACGGTGGTGTAGGAGTTGACCTCACTCCCTCATTTCTTGGCTGGTGTACCATATCCACATCCTCTTCAAGTTGCTCGCTCAAATCAAAAGGTAATGTGGGAGCTGAGAGGTTAGAACAACCTCTACGAACATCAACAGATCTTGAAGAAGATCCTACATGAAAGCACCTTCTACCAGATGCCTGTGGTCGAGAAGATCCTGTACCAGCGTGCGAAGATCCTACCTCGAATGAACGTCTATATAGAGGTTTAGGATGAGGACGGATAGACGACAAGGGCTCAGGTGTGAACAACTCAGAGTTCTCATTAATTTGTTGCCATTTTTGGTGTTTACATATTTTGGGGCCTTTTTTTTGACAATTCCGTTTTTACTTCGTACCCATCAATATCTTTTTATATATAGATGATTGTTATTTAATTAAAAATTAAAAATAATAAACAATTTAAATTAAAGACATATGTGATGAAATTTTAAATATTAAAATATTAATATCCTTAAATTTTATGGAGTATCGGAATAAATTTCATATATATAATGGACAGTGTTAAATATTAAATTGATCCTTAAATCATTATCATTAAATTTTTTAAAAAATTATATTTAAAATTTTAATTATATAATATTTTATATTTATATTTTAAAAATTATTTTATTAAATTTATCCTTTTACCCTTCATTATTATTCAACCCTTGCTTCCTCCTGCCATTGGCACCAAAGCTAGCATCACCTCACCTCAAACCATGTGGCCGCCAGTGCTCCATCCTTAACAACAAAATCCAAAATCGAGGAACTTGATCATCCATCGTTAACAACAATAAAGCAAAACAATATCTCATCTGTCATCTCTATGCTGCTACTCAGCCCTCCCTCACCTTGCTGGCGCTGTCGCAACCGCTATCTTTTTTTACGTCAAGCAGCACGTGGAATAACTTCCGATATAGCAATAAAAACAAGATGTGTAGGCGGATCGACTCATCAAGTTCCCATTGAAATCGGATCCACACAAAAAAAAAGCACTTGCCATTTGTTGGTTATTAGGAGCATCCCAAAAACTTTAGGGTCAAAATATGACTTTCAAATTTAGTTTCGAATTAGTGGATGTTGCCAAATGAGTGACGATGCCATATACAAAAAGGAAGAGACTCTCACAGAGACAAATGAAGCTTTTGCACATATTTCTCTTTGCTTATCCTCAAGTATAACAGCAAAGACTGAAAAGGCACAATAGAAAATATCCACAAATATAAATCTTTGTGTAAAGAGTTTATTATGTCTCGATTCAACACATTCATTTACCATTTAATGAAATTTAAACAGTCATCAATATTAATAATCAATAATATCTCTATTTTAAAAAAAAATTTTTTTAAAGCAAAAATTTTATTTTAAAAAATAAAATAAATGTTTTTATAATTAAACCATTAAATTAAAGATAAATATCACTACTTACTTTTAACGATCTTACTGTCTAAAATAAAAATTTCATTTTAAAAAATCTTTACTCAGGGGCAGAACATGTTTCATATAGTTTATATTTATAATAATTTATAAATGTAGGTGTAGCAAGCACGCGTAAGACAGAGGAGGGGCCACATCGACATAAAGTTAAAAAACTAAAGGCAAAAATGTGGCGCCTATTCCCATAACACACACTACACTACACGCCACTCCCCCCCTCTCTTCTCCTTCTACATCTGAATCTCACTCCCTCTCAGATGGCGACGACGCCCTCACCAAACGACGTCGCTTCTTTCATGCGAATCACCGGTGCCCCTCAGTTTGTCGCCGTCCAAAAACTAGAGGTGACATCCCCATTTCCATCTCCATCTCCATCTCCATCTCCATTTTCATTTATTTTATTTTATTATTTTATTTTGGTTTTAATTACTTTATGCGAATCATATTTGCCTTGCCTATATTTTTTAACATTAGTTTTAATTTTGTTATTATGTCATTAGGAATATGGAGGGAACCTGAACGAAGCTGTTAATGCCCATTTCCTCCAAGTAAATACTACTAGTATGCACACGTATGTATGCCAAATGTATTTCCTTTCTTGGAAGCTTAAGCTATGTTTGGATATTTCTTGGCAGAGTGGAATGGAGTGTGATGGAATAACAGTACGGGATGAGAAATTCTTGCATGCTCGGGGAGCACAACACATTCAATGTGTGCTTCAGGAATATTATCAACTATTGATTCTTTATTCATTAACACTATTAGTTGAAAGCAGTAGATGGTAATGTTCATGGAGCGCACACATGTGCTCCATGAGCATACGGGAATTTCTCATATGGGGATGGAATGGAATAAATGCCCCTTTCCATTATTTGAATAACATCAAATAATGAAATGCAGAGAAGTTTTTATCTCATTGTTTGGAAATATAGTGGAGGGTAGCCTATTGGTTAGTAGAGGGAGATCTAATAAAGAAAAAAAAAAAACTATAGATGAAATCATTAGAAGAGATTTGGCTATTACTGGTTTAAATGTAAACATAGTCTACAACACAAAGTTATATGTCATCGTCTGAATTTATGTGGCCGACTCCACTTAGTGGGATAAGGCCTAGTTTGCTGTCATTGTTCACTTGTTTGGAAATATAAAGTAAAGAGATTTAATGGTGAGGTTTTGAGGTTATATGTTCTTAGGTTCTATTTGAGTAAATAACTTAATTAGGACCTTATGTAAAAGGAGCTCCTCACAAAAGATCTTTTATAAAAAATAACTAATAAATAAGTTATTATGCGTTTGGGTGTGTAGTAACAAAAGTGCCTGTTTTAAATGTGAATTGAGTGCTCTTGGAAAGTTGTGCATGTGACTTTTATGAGAAGCTTGATATTTCAACATAATTTTCGGGGAAGCAATAAGTTATAGAAGCAATTTAATCCAAACATGTACAAAATGACTTTTGACAATTGTAAAGTTAAATAAAGTCATAAGTGATGCTATCCAAGCTCACCCTTAGTGTGTATTTGTAAACTTGATTCTTTATGACTTTAATTTTTCCTGATTAGATCTTAGTTAATACTTAAAGTGATTTATCTTTGACATTTCTATTCACAAAGTGTTAGGTCGTTTTTGGGACCCAACAACCAAGAACAAATAATAAGGATTTAATAAGTAAAATTGGATATTATTGAATAAAATCAAGAGGCTGGTTCCTCTTCAAGGGCTGGTTCCCTCAACAACTCAATAATAAATCCACACCGTAACCTAAGGAGAATACTCCTATTTATAGTAGTTTTTATTCCTAATTTTACTCCTAAGATAATAACTAGATAAATGCTAACAATTAAAGATAAACTAATAAAGATAAAATAGATAAACTAACCAATAAAGATAAAATAGATAAACTAACTAGTTGTTTTCTTATCCTTCCTAGTATAAACTTTCCATATTAAGGGGGCTTTTCTCTGATCCTAACACAAAGTGATTTTGACAAAATTAATTCAATTGGAATAGTATCCAACAAGAAAGCAGAAAATTCTAGCTTTGGACCAAACATTAGCTTTGCAATAGAAACAATATTTAGTGAGTGACAAAACGCAAAACCAAACATATATGCATTCTATCAAAAGTGGATTTGGAGTCCTGTAGTTATTTTTGGAGGTTTTAAACGCGTATCCAAACTTATAATCCATTCAATTCCATTCCATTTTGCCCAATTTGTTTTAGGGATGAAAATAATGGAATTGGATGAGATGGAATGTAATGAGTCCCTTCCAATACCATTCAAATTCATCTTATTTTTAACATATCCAAACAATGGAACCTGATACGATTTTTTTCCACTTCATTTCATCACTTTCCATCTATCCAAAAGTAGTTTAGTGATCTTAATTTTATGCTTCATATGCATTTATTTATTTTCTTGTGATTGTGACTGAATTATATAGTCAGAGGCAAGACCTTGGTGCTGCTGCTCCTCCAGCTCCACAATATAATTACTCTAATGTAAATGCCAATGATCAGAACCGTTCTGGGTCACGTGGGATTTTGCCTTTCTTATCTGCTGCTAGAAGATTCAGACCTTCACTATTACTTGATCCAAATTATAGGAGAGAGCTAAGAGATTTATATAACGGGGTTGGTGATAGTAGGCATTCCCCACATGCTTCTTCTACTAATGAAAATGTCTCTGGAAATTTATACGGGAGACATGATCATCAAAATGACTACAGATTAGCGCAGGCCAGCGCTTCACATCACGTGGGTGAAAATGATGTTGAGGAAGCAATGATCCGGGCAGCAATAGAGGCCTCAAAGAATGAGACCGGAGAAGGGTCTACATGGAACCACTTTGGTGATCTCAATGTATATCTCACAGATTTTATGTTTTTGCTAGTGTTTCTTTATGCTATCTGAAGTTCCCCTTGACAAAATACTATTATTTCAGGGTTCATCTGATGGTGGAATTCCTCAAAGTCATCTTCAACAAGAAGATGATGATTTAGCTCATGCACTTTCATTGTCCTTAAAGGTTCCATTTTTTAGATGTGTGTATCATTGAGTTTATACTTTCCCTATCTTTCTGATTCTTAGTTCCAATCACATTGAATTTAGACTGCGGAGCAAGAAAATGCAATTCGTGAACAGCTAGTTAAAGAGAAAAGCAAGGGAGAGATAACCAACAGCAGCAGAAGAGCATTGGAGGTGCATATTTTGCAAGCTTGATACTATTTTTGATATACACAAAAATGACATAGGGGTGTTAATGCAGAAATGTATGCATTCATTTGGTGGACATACATTGAGGATTCACGGGACCATGGTCCTTTCAATGATTACAAAGCTTCAAAAAGTTTCTTTACATTTTAGTAGTTCTTAGTTCTTACTTTCTTTTTTTATTTAAGTTTTTCTTCAGTCCCCCATGTTTTCATGTTTTATTTAAATGCCCTCAATTTGATATGTTCTGGCTCTTCAGCATGTTCTTCCTAGTTTCAACCATGTCCATATGTAACCAGTGTTTATTATAATGCATAGCACGTTCTACTGAATTATTTCATGTTATGGATGTGTCATTGTCATGAGGAATTAATTATGTAAACATAAAATAGAACTACATTTTTTCTGACATATAATTAAACTTGAAATGTATTATCTTAACTTGGCACATGTCTGCTTATCATGCGTTTGAATGCAAGCACATTAGAAGGTAGTTTGTAGGAGGATTTGGATAATTTGATTATCTCACGTTCACTTGAAAAACCAATATGTATGTCTTTCTTCTGACAAATATAATCTTTACTGATTATAGTTAGGAACATCATCTAACCAAAATGTAGCTCGAGATGTTGCACAGCCTGTCATCAGTCATCCATTGAACAGTAGCGCTGGTGGTCAACTTCAAGGAAATGAAGACGTGTTTATGTCCGACAAGGTACCATTGGACACTGTTACAACTGGGACCAAGAGAATAAAACTTTCTGTATAACTTCTGATTTTATTTATTATACTGGTATTCCAGTGGGGATTATCAATTGCAGAACAATACAATGGTAAATAGAAATTGTTTAGAAAACTGAAGAAGAAAATTATGGAAAACAAAGCCTGGGAATAAAGGATCCCCTTAACCCTCCTAGCCTCACTCAAGTTCTGCCTACTGTCCTGTTTTTCCTTGATCTGAATTTATAATTCAAAATAAGAGGGAATCAAGAGAATTAGCTTTATTCTTTCCTAATTAATTAAAACAGATTTACCTCCTAATAATCCTTACTATATCTGTTTATTCTCTTTCCCCATTATTGCAATAACTTCCCTTCTTAAAATTCCTCACTTTAATTGCATTTCCTTTCCTGCTGTAGCTGATTTATCTCCTGCAATAACTACTTTCAGTCTATCTCTCTTCCCTCTTCCCTCTTCTGGCATACACTACATATTTGGGCTGATTGGGCTTACTCTTGGGTGTGGGGTCTCTATCAGAGACCCAAGAATATTTGGTGCAAGTGTGAAGCTCCATGTTTGAAATTGATCGTTTTTATGCTAATACTTCTTGCCTTATCTTGCAATGTAGTGGGGTGGTATTTCTTCTGATGAGCTTAATGAAGCAATGATGCTTGAAACTGCACTTTTTGGTGAAAATCCGAATCACAGTTCTCACAAAGTTTCATCTATGCCTGGTCGGCAACATCATCCAGAGAACAACGTGGATCCCAAGATGCAATGTTTGTCTGGTCTGACATCACAATTATTAACTGACAATCGGTTGCTGAGACAACAACAGGTTTTAGATTCTTGCCTGCAATGGTTGTTTGATCAATGTACATTACAGGATGGCATGATGTGCCAATGATATTGTGCAGGATGCTGCCTATTTAGCATCCTTACATGCTGATAAGCAGAAAGAATTGAACTCTATCAAGGAAGCTGAAACCTGTTGTTCGAAGGAAGAAGAGTCATGGGAAAAGATGCTTGATAGAAAGGCAAGACATTTGCTGAGTTTATGCTTTGACTTTGCTGAGACATTTTAAATTTTGCCTTATGACAGTTTCTGTATTCAAGGTTTTTCCTGTGTGGGGGTACATTCTTATGGTTTTTATTATAGCTTTGGTAGGACTGTAGGAGGATTTCTTGTCCTTTGATACTAAAATTCTGCTGAATTTTGTGTTCATTGTGCTTACAGGAATTAGAGAACTTGCCCGATAAGAAAGAAGTTAGGCTGCCTAAGGAACCACCAATAGATGATGAAAACGCAATTACTATTGTCGTTCGAATGCCAGATGGTAGTCGCAGTGGACGTCGCTTTCTCAAAACTGACAAGCTTCAGGTAAAGTTAGAGTTAGAATATGAAGGTTGTAGAGTTGTGATGCTGCACTGGTAGCATTTATATTCAATGACACACTTATTCAAAGTTTATCTCATAATTAAACGTTCTCTCCCAAGAAACTGAAGGAAATAATCTCCCATCTAAGTTTAGAAGTCATGTCCGACAAAAAAAGTTCATACATGTCTTATCTATCCTTCCCATATGTACTTCATGCTTGTATAGTGTGTAGAGCATGAGACAAGCATTTTGGAGAGTAATATGCCTATTTTGCATTATTGTGGAAGTTAGCGTACTTGTTCAGGTGACTAAATGTGTTTTTTTTTTTTTTTTTTTCTGCCTTGTAGCATCTTTTTGATTTCATAGATGTCTCCGGAGCAGTGAAGCCTGGCACCTATAGAGTTGTGAGTGTTTCTTTTTATATTCACTGGATGTCTAGATTGAACCTTCATTTAAGTTTGCTATGGAATTGTTTCTGATGATTGTGTAACCAAAGGCGTTGTTTTGTTGTGTCATATTTTGTTGTCAGGTGGTGGTATTTCATAAATTCATGCTTTATGGGATATGATCTAATTTGCTTGATGAATCTCGGTGGCTGTTTTTAGTTTAAACATGTCATTAATTGTGGTTGTTCCAAGTTTATGTGGAATTAATACTTAGTAATTCAATATTCATTTATTTGTGTTGGTTGATAATCTTTAAGCGTGTTAATGCAGTGTGATGATATCTGAATGTATTGATTTTTCGTATTTCCATACTCTTGCTTTTTTACTTGATCCATTAGATACCTTAATTATAATATTATATATACTTTCTAATAAACTTATGGAATCAACTTGGTCACCATTTTCATGATTTTTTATGAAAGCTGACAAGGGCTTAGATGATGGCACCAATAATTTTTTTTTTCTTTTTGGTGAGTATGCAATACATTTATGAGTCAAAATGAATATTTGTGTGACAGCTGATCTCTCGTTCATTTATTTTATTTAGACAGCATTACTGATCTCTGTGAGACTCAGATGCATAAATGATCAACTATGATTGCTTGGATATTTGAACAGGTAAAGTCTTACCCGCGACGCGCATACAGTATGAAGGATAGCTCGTTAACGATGAACGAAGTAGGCCTTAGCAGCAAGAATGAGGCATTGTTTCTGGAGTTGATTTAGTTTCGCCTGGTTTTTTGTAAGCATACTGGTATGTTTGTATATATAGATTAGGACAACAAAAACATGTTCACATGGATTTGTAGAGATTAACAAAATGGTTTGAGGCAGATTGCCTTCATTGAACTTGAAGAATGGCTGATGTTATTTGTATGTCTATAGAGATCTCCTAGTTACATAGATTTTCAGGTATATTTTATTTGGATGACCATAGCGAAACGTGCTTAATCATTTGATAGAACTTGTTTTCTAATTTCTTCGTGCATCATTCATTCCAAAGTTAGAGTCATTAGGTAGAGAATAAGTTCCTTTGAGATTTTAGTACCTCATTTGAAAACAATTATATTTGTATTTTTTTTTTTTTTTGGCATTTTTGATGTCCATTATGAAATGAAAGGGGATAGGTATATGTAAATATGGGTCAATTTCTTTGAGCGAACTCATACATTGAGACAACTTGGAGAAACATTATAGTTAATATTTACCAATTACCAACTCTTGTTCCATCAATTTACAATCTTTGCCTTTATATCAAAATTAGAGGGACAACCAGAAAGGCCTCAAATTTGAGGGGCCATGATTATAAAAGGACAATTCACTTTGCACCCCACACATAAATTGGTGTTAGGAAGAATTGAATTTCTGATAAAATTTTTGACAGAGAAATAAAGAATAGACCAAGAGCTCGTGTTATTTGTACTCATTTACGTGTGAGGCACCGTGTCGACACACACATCTATCATTGGATGATTTCAATGGGGTCTGCATCTCAAAGAAATCTGATCTAATGATGGATGTGTATGTCAGCACGGTGTCTTATGTATAAATGAGTACAAATAACATTTTTTAATAGACAAATCTTGAGTCAAGGGATCATATTAAACTACTTGGTCTGGTGGTGGGGCTGTCCAATACTCCTTGACTGCCACAAGTATCTTTTCTCTTTGATAAGGCCCCTCTTCATGGTCTGTGATTCTGGTATCCCATTGCATTGCATCAGCAAAGCTCTTCACCTTCATCAACACATCTACATCATCACGCAAAATGACACTACCTTGTGGCCTCAAAATCCTGTCCATCTCTAGTAGAATGTCCTCCATGTTACATCTGAGACACATTAATTTGATAAATTAGTAGTTTTTCTTTATCTTGATCCATGAGATTATTTTTGAATCATTGTATTTGTGGGGTAAAATATTTTATGTTGTCAATTAATCATGTATCATTTGTATGACTTTTGTAGTAGTTAAAGTCAAACACTTTAAATGATGTGACAATACATAATTGAAGGATTATATAAACAAATTTTATGTTTGACAGTGCATCAAAATTAAATCACGTATACTTGTAAAATGTCACTTTTGAAATAGGTGTTTGTCAATTTTCAAAGGTGAATAATAAATTTTAGATCCGTTTAATGTGGTGACTTTTGAAATATGTGTTTGTCAATTTTCAAAGTTGACTAATAAATCAGGAAATGCCGTAGCTTTTTTGATCTTAGTCAAAATGACATACCTGTTTTGGTAGAGGCTGAAAACTGAATCACCATGTATGAAGTCATAAGTTCTTGGGTAGGTTGACATAGCTTCACACCTTAGAGAAGACAAAAGTAGCAGGTAATGCATTTCAACCACCATGTTCTCAATAATGTATAGCGATAAATGAATAGGTTCATATTTTACTTTAATAATACTAGATTGGAATCAAGTGTATCACTATCTGTGCAGCAGTTTCCTGTCTACAATAAAGGACAAACTTTTGATGGAACTTGAGTTGTGTTTAGCAGAAAATCTGATATAATATGCAATTCAACCTACTAATTTGAACTCCTTTTTTCATAAAGCTGCCATTAGTCGCAGGTACTTTCACTGTACAAATTTTTTTTTAACTACCAACTCTGTATACGCTGCAAATCTAATTAAGCAATCAGAAAAGCTACCCTTTCCTATAAACCACCACTATCCGGAGTTTATAAAACCCTAGAGGCTAGAAGAATGTAAAATTTTTATAGCAATATCTTTTTTCATTTTCAATATAGTTGAGGTGGTCTATTAAGGAAAAACTTTCCTAGCTTTAATTTTTTTTTTCATCTTTTCATCTATTCATCTACAGTACTCAAATGCAAGACTTAACAAATAATTGTCAGAAGTTGTTACACGTAAGCTACTTTTTGCTCCACTATCTTTGTTACTTATCTTTAATGAGCCACTCAAGTTGAGAACGTAGAATGGATATTAGATTCTCAACTTGACAATTATTAGACTTATTAGTTCTCCTATCTCTAGACATGACAAAAAATAGGATCCATTAGTCCTTGAGAAAGTATTAATGAGTCTGCTGATTGTTAAGTTGAGAGACTAATGAGCCATTTTCTTTTGTCCAAGAACTAGATTAGACGGTGTATAAAGTTTACAGACGAAGTTGAGCATTAACCCTTAAGAAAAAGGATGAAACTAAGAAAGGCATACCAGTTCTGATAGGTTCCAATCAATCCACGTTCATATATGACACCAAGTGTGTTGATCTCAGCCTCAACAGGGACAACATTCATGACCCAAACAGGATCATCAACTAGTGCAGCTGCAAATCCACCAAAGTAAGAGTTCATGTCAAGCAGATTCCTGTACTTCCCATGTTCTGCTAGCTGGTGGTCCAGGGTCTTGTAGTATGCCACCCTCTTCTTCCATAAGTGAGTGTTTTCTCTGAACATGTCTCCTGTTATGCCTTCCAGGCTTCCACTACTGATCCTTGGTGGAACCGAGGTTAGCCTCTCTGGCCATTTTGGTAATTTACCACCACCAACTTCTTTGATGTCGTTTACCTCTGGCAGTGGGGTCAAGCAGGCGTCCAATTTAGTGTACCTGCATTTGGAAAATGGTTTGATGGAGGAAGCACTAAGCAACCAAAGGGAAAATGTACATCACAAAGGAAAAAAATATATTGGAGGGAGTTCTTGCTTATAGATCTAACACTTTATATTTACGTATATTCACAATAAAGTTGTCGGTAGGACTTAGAAATAAGTAAGTGTATCTTTGCTTCCCTCGTGAATTTTTATTTGTCTATTTAACAAAAATCTTCTGTCCAATATTGCCTGTCATTTGAGATTTTTAAGGAAGAATTAATTTTTTTCCCCTCTAATTCTATGCTTATCTCTTTAATTCATTGAGAATAAAAGAAAAGGTTTAAGTAGGAGAAAAATAGTGAGAAATAAAGGGAGCGAAAAGAGTAATATAATCTAAATAATTTATTTACATAAACTTTAAAAGGATGAAGGAAATGTACCTATATTATTATTATATTTGTATTTATGCAAAGAAAATTGCTAGTGACATTATCTTTTAAACAACTCAGCAAGATGCAGGAACATAGAGGAATCGAGAGTAAGAAACACGACAGAATATGCAACACAAGATTAGGTGGCTACTAGGTAGTAGGTACTTGAGATATAGGTTTGCTAACTAAAGCTGCAATCTGACATAGCAGGTTATACTGTGTAGTCTCTATATCAATCCAATTGGTTTTGGCATCCCTGCTAATTTCTCTTTGGAAGCAAGAATAATTTTCTTTTGACAAGAGCCACTGCTAACGCTAGCTCCATTAGAAAAAAAGGAAACCTATATTTGCAAGTTTGGTTTTCAGGTGGAACACTCAGATTTAATTTTAAAGTTGTAGAAGTGAGAAATTTTCACTTCCCATAACTTATAGAATCAAACACGGGTGATTTTACTTAAAAATCAGACATCCACAAAAACTACCACAAAAAAAGTTACATTATCTGGGAATTTATCACCCCAACATGTTAATCTAGTTCAACTGATTGCTCCTACCAATGAATTTATGACATGAAAAGTAATGAATACTGGGTATTACCATGCTGTGTCTGGATCCTGTGCCTCACAGAAGGTTCTATCCTTGAAGACCTTCCTCTTGATTTTGCAATGCATATGATTGGTTGGCTTCTGCCATATAGCAAGGTCATCTTTCTGAGCTAGTTTCTTCCAGCACAGACTCTTTGTCACATTCTCAATTGTATCTTGTTCATCTTTGAGGCTCTCACGTGTCCTTTCCCAGCCTTTCCAGTGTTTCTGATAGTTTATTGGTGGCCCTGATAGGATCCAGTATCCACCAGGGCGCAACACTCTATCAACTTCTGTCAAGTAAATCCCATCTGCATTGCAAAAACAAGAAAAAAAAACTGCTTGAAGATGTGAACATGATTAAGGGTATGCTTGGTTTATATAGTTTGCAAATCATGGTTTGGTTCAACTGAAAAACAATGATTTTTTGTTTTCACTTTTGCTCAAACGATAGTTTAAGACTAAAAGAAAGGGGGTGGCTTAGTGTATGAGGCTCCTCTTGATTTGGGTCTGCGAAGAGTGTAGATGTAGTCATTCTTAATCTCACAAGCAAAGAGATTATTTTTAGAATTTGAACATGTGATCTCCAAGTCGCATGACAATACTTCAATACCATGCTAAGACTCACCCTCAGTTTAAGACTACAATTTATGTTAAAATGTAACTCAGCTTGATTTTTCAAATATGTTGAAATGAATTAAGACTCCTTGGGTATCTTTGGTTTAGAGTTTGCATACCATGGTTGAGAAAGGTTGTTTCCAAGGTTTCAACTCATGTTTGGCTTACAAGGCATCAACCTTGTTGTACCAAGGCGAATGAAAATCATGTCTCTAAATCTTGTCTCATTTCTTGTCTTACCAATCATCTTTTGTCATATAAAAGATAAACATTTAAGACAAATTTAAAATCTATGTAACTATGTATTGCTTATTTTTCATGTTAAAAGAGGCAACTGATGAGAGGAAAAGAAAGAGACATAATTTGGAGATAGATGATTTCCATACCACTGATACTCACCCTATATGGTTTAGTCAAATGAAAAAGTTTTTGTGTTTCACTTTTTGCTGGTTGAAGGCTAAAAATCACATTAAAATGTAACTCGGTGATTTTACCAAACATATTAAAATGAGTTAAAATGTAGTTTGAAACTTGAAAGTTGTAAACTAAAATTCAAACATGCTACAACTGTTTGGATAAGAATGGATGTATACCATACTGGCCCCAAGGAATGAGGCAACGTGAGCAGTGAGCCATATCAAAGGCTCTTGAAGGGTATGGAAGCCTAATAGAGGCAATAACTCCAATCAATGCAGGAACTCCTCTTTCAAGTGCAAATTGAACCTGTGCTTCATGTGTATCCCTTGGTGCAAATGACATTGTCAATATGTCACGGGATAGAAGATAAGCTCCCCAACTTGCAACCTGAATTGTACGTAAGATTGCAACTTCTCAAAAGGTAATGTTAAAGAGATTTGTCGAGTAAACATTCAAAGTCGTTTTCGGAGTTGTTAAAATTGGTCAAGTTCTTTTGCAAGTTATGGAAACAATTATATTAGTCCATGAGATTACGAAAAGTTGATCAAACTAGTCATTTGACATCAATCAAATTAGTTCAGATATTGACTAATTTTTGACAATTTCAGAGACTAATGTGACTATTTCCCTAACTTTAGATGAATTTGACCGATTTTAATAACTTTGGAGATGAATTTAAAGGTTTACTTGAAATTTGTAATACACAGTAATGAACCCTGCTGATTAGAAACATCTACTATGGTTGGATTTTGCGTTTTAGTTATCATTCTATAGATGCACACATGCCATGTTACTTAAAGTGGTGCCATGGTGGAGTTCCCGTGATGTCTAGCAACACTGTGCACATGGAACTTGTTTGACATCCCAAAAGAAAATTAAGCAAAAGGAAAAAAAAAAAGTTCCCATTTCAAATTTCTTCTAACATTTTCATGATTCCAACATAGTTATTTAGACACTATAATGTTTATGAAAAAAAATTAGACAATATAATCATTATGTAAATGTGAATTTCAGTTACGTAACTATCAACTCATATTATACAAAACTTGTCGATACATGTATGAATGAAATTAACACTTTTTTGGACAAGATTGTGAATTTAACCTAATTATTTTTAGGTATTATTAGGTAGAGTGGTGAGAGAGTGAGTGATGTCTAGATTAAGACTGGCATGATTGTGAAGGTTGGGGCATAATCTATGTCTATGCATCTTTATTGTGCCTTTCACCTATTCTTCAACAAACATCAATAAATTCCAAAGCAAAGGACAAAGTGAATTAAAAATGTTTGGTAGCATAATAATGCAAAGTCTAACCAAACTAATGGGGATTGGTTCGAGTGGTAAGTAGCTTGGTATCGCTTAAGCAAGTCTCGAGTTCAAGATTTTGTGTACGCTGTTATTCCTGCTGAGAAACTCACCCACCATAACTAAGTGTGTGACCCAGATTAGTCAAGACAAAACTTCAGAACTGGACAAAAGTAAAAGGGAAGCTTCATGCTTTCAAATGAATAAGACAAGACAGAAAGGTTTTGTACTATTTCAATGATATACTCTTTACTTTAATTTGAAGAATAAACCACAGTTGTTTTACAAACCAATTGTTAATGTTTTTCTTTCTTCTCTCTAGGAAAATTAAACAAATTCAGATCTTCATGTATTTAATACATTTAAAAAAAGAAATTAATTTCGCAACTAGCACACTCATATGGGTTTGGTACCGTGACTAAATTAAATTCGAGGAGCCTCGTATCATACTGACATTATTTTTGACAGCTATTTCTCTAATTTCTCTAGTGCCTATATTCCTTTCATCCTTTGACTAAATACGAGAATAGAAATCGAGAAAGTTTTTGTTTCTCTAAATTTTAAATGTATTTTTTTAAATAAAAATTTTATGTTCACTTTATCTCAATTTTAGTGAAGTATTAAAAAAAAATTGTCTATGTATCTTTATCCCATGTCCTATCACTTTATCCAATGCTGCCTTTCAATTTCTAGGTTAAAAAATAACCTCATAACAACTATACTTCTAAGTATTTCATATTCATCCAACCTATAGTAATAATATTAATTACAAATCATATGATAACTCCGTAGGAAATTTCGTGACACTTGTAGCCAAATCAAGCACAACAATACATGTCCCCATTAATTATAGCACATGTAAGGGGAAAATAAAGTTTAAAATCTCATTGGACCTACATTCTAGTTTGGATTACATAATTCAGATTATTAACCAAATTCATGCACAGGCTGTTCATGGTTCTATAAAGCCAAAACTACCCCTCTATGCATAGAAAATATTAAGGTTTTGCTTAGGACATTAGTTAAGAAAAATTAAATAGTAAATTTTGAGTTAATAAATGTATTCAATATTCTTGAAAACAGTCAAAATTTATATTTTTCCATACAAACTTATTAATTATTTGTGTTTTCTAAGAATATTTACTAGCAAAATCTAAAGATTAATCACCGCATTCAATAAATAAACCCCCCGGTTTAATCATCAAGATAAACCCAAAAGAAGAAAAATAAAATGGTCCAAAAATTGCAATAAAAATGTAATATTCTAAAATTTTTAACCGAACATTAAATCAGTATGTAAAAAAAATTTATACAATTAATCAAATTATGTATTATCATAATAATATTTGACTAATCATAAAAAAGTTTATATTTGAATTTTATTATTATTATTATTATTATTATTATTATTATTATTATATCCAAAAAACAGTCAACTATATAATATAAAAGTGTATATATAAACAGAAAACACAGCCATTCTAAAATTTAACCAATACAACCAAATCATATAAGTGCACGTTTGATGACAATTTAATTTTAAAAAAATTGTTTTTTTATTTTGTTTTTTGAAGTATACCTGAAAAAATCTTTATACAGAATAAACACGAACTCAAAACCTAAAGCTCATTAGCTCAAAACCTTTAGTTTATTTGAGCATATCTAAACACAGTTTTAGTTTTGACCCAAAAAAAACAATTTTAGTTATAAAAAACGAAACGGAAAATAAAATGCCCATGAGCCACGGAACCGGTTCAATAAAAAACCGAACCGGGAAAACCGGTTTCAAAGAACCAAAACATATTTACATACGTACCCCACAACCGGTGTCAATGGCGGTTCTGATGGACCCATCTCGGAGCTCAATCAATTTCCCAATCTCATCAATGTACGCGCTCGCCCCGCGTGGGAACATCGTCCCCCCGCCGGGGAACCTGAACCGGTCCCCCTCGAACCGGACCCAATTCTGGTTCTTCTTCTCTACCGCTAATTCCCTGTGCGGCACGTTCGCGTACCACGCCCAGTCCCGGCTCGCCGGCCACCGCGGCGGCGGCCGGTACCCGTGCGGAGCCGGAATCCGGCACCGGAGTACCTCCTCCGGCGCCGGACAGTGCCTCTCCCGGAAGATGAGCCTCCGTCTGGAGAACCTCAAGGACCGTTTCACGTCCTCGCAAGGGGTGTACTCGGAGAGTTCGGGGTCGCACGGAGGCGCGTGGGGTACACTCGGCGTCGTGGGAGGTGGTTCTTGGAGCTGGTGTGTGGCGTCGAAGCGTAGGGTGGCTTGTGGGGCGGCGGTGGTATTGGAGGAGGTGGGGTGTGAGCACGTGGCGATGGCAGCGGCAGTGGTGGCGGCGGCGGTGGCAGAGGAAGGGTGGTGCCAGAGGCCAAAGAGGTAGAAGAGGGAGCAGAGGAAAGTGGTGAAGAAGATGAAGTAGAGGTTAGTGGATGACGATAAGAATGATAGTAAGGTCTTGTTGTGTTTTTTGGAAGTGAAGTTGTGAAGTAAGGTTTTGAAGAAGTTGGTGTTATTGGCCATGATATGACACTTCTCTGTTTTCTTCACACTTCACTTCACTTCAGTTCATGGGGTAGTAGAGATATATGATGAGAGAAATGAGAGTGTGTGTGTGTGTGTAGTGTTGCAAGTTGAAGTCATGAAGCAGAGACTTTTGATGGAAATGTCTGCCTATTGTCTCAGCTTAGTTTCTAGTTGGGTTTGAGATTTTTTTTCCCACTTGGTTTTAAGGTATCTATTCTATTGTGGGTCATTATAAAGTTGAACGTTGAAAAGAAAAAAAAATTTATGTAAAGAAAAATAATTATAATATTTTAAGTTAGATTAGTGGGTCTCAAGTAATGAAATTCAAAAATTAGTGGAAAGAAAAAAGATTGGTAACATTTTTCTAGATAATTTTTTATATAATTAAAGCATTATACTAATTATGCTTCAAACTATATAAATATTAGCATTTAATTTATGTGTAATAGAAAACATATTCCCAGACCGTACAACATTTTATCTTTTTCTAGTGGAGTGTGGAATTGAATTGAAGTTTGGATGGAAATGGTGGGGGAAAAGGATTGTATGGTGATTGCAAAGCTAGCATATATCTATCTCCTCACGTTCTCTTATCCTTTTTTTTACCTTTTTTGTCTTTTTGTTTTTGTACGTTTATTATCTTGCAATAGAACAAATGAGTGTTGCGGTGTATGGGCAAAAGCTAAAGAACCTAATACATGCTAACAAATAGTAATCATGGCTAATTGCCCCAATGCATGGATTGAAAAGAAAAATCAATCCATCAAGTACAAATAAAAATATTAAGAGCTTGATAAAGAAGACGACCCATCTAGGGTTTTTATTTTGTGNTAAATTAATTTAATTTCATTTGGATAACCTTTTAAAATGTGTTTTAATTGTCACAACGAAAATCGGAACCCATTCTTCATGCACCAAGATCTCTATATTGTTGATAGATATAACTATTATACATATACCTTTTGTTTATTTATTTGATACAGTCATGTGAATTTATGTATTATTTCTTCATTATGTACACTTCCATTGACAATCTAATCGTCATTTTAATTCATAGTATGATATATTCATTAATTACTTCCAGTATTTTATACAAATGTGTACGAGTATTAGTGCTAAATAGTACAACAATCAGTATCTGTATATTAACAAGGTTTATTTCCCGCCGCGCATCGCGCGGGTTCGATTACTAGTATTGAAATATGAATGAGTTTTAAGTTTTACATGTGTATGGCTAGGGTAATGAAATTGGTACAAACAGTACGGATTTCAGGATTTTTTTTAAAGAATGATTTTAGAAAAAAGTAGAAAAAAAAATCAGCAACTTAAAATCGAAAAGTAGGATGTCGATTTCAAGCAAAAAAAATTAAATTTTCTGTTCCTTCCCTTTCGCACTAAATTTTCTCTTCAACATCACACCTTCAGCATCCTTCTTCTCTTGACACAAAACTTTCTCTTCTTCTCTAATTTTTTCTAGTGTCCATATTAGTTTTATATTTTTAAGAAGAAAAAAAATGAACAGGGAAGTTATTGCTACTTTTATTTTTTATAATGGTTCGGTAAAAAAATATAATATCGAAGGAGCTGAGTTTGTTACTGATAATAATGCCGAGTTTGTTATAATTTGACCCTCTATTTTGTTCTCTGATTTGCATTGTGCAATTTGTTTTCATTTTAATAGGATAGTTGAGAGAATAAGATATAAGGCTCATGTATCTTTCATTAATAGAATTGTTAAATATCGTCTTGTTACAATATTGAATGACCTTCAAGTACAACAAATGTTTAATTTATATGAGACTTATAAGGGAAGTCTCAATGACATTGAATTGTTTGTCAACTTTGAAGAGGTTGTTCTTAATGTTAATAATGAATGTGGTTCGAGTTCAAATCTAGTGTATCAGGATAACTTTGCACCAACATTTCTAGCGAATGATGAGATGTTCGCAAACGAAGATGACGATGGCATTTGGAATGAGCATAAAAGTGATATGTCTGAAGGCAGTGGAACTGACAATGATTCAAAATTAATAGAGATGAAAAAGTATACTCTACGCTCGCCTCGTGTATCAGGAAAAAAATCTCTGTTAACTAATAAGAAATCGGGTAATTAAAATTATCATATCATTGGAATCAAGCCTTAATTAATGTGTTTATGAAAATAATTTGTGGTCGAAGATTTATAATTCTATAATTATCTTAAAATTAACAGAGATCAAAAAATATGGTTCATGCTCGTCTCATGTAGAGGATCTTATGTATCAGAAAAAAATCTTTGTTAACTAATAAGAGTTAAATTTTAAGATGTTATTAAATTTACTTGGTTATAGAAAAATATTCTATAATTAATTTTTGTGATTGTGGATATGCAATTCAGCTACCTCTGAATCCATATATATCAAGCCTTTGCATCCAGTAAACCAATGCTAGCGCCACTTGATTCCCTCTCAAATCCCGACTGTAATCATTCCTCAAAACACTACAACTAGGTCCAACCGGCAATGTCTGCACCAAACCGAATTGCCACATAACGTGGTTAGCTGCATGTCACTCTACTGTCTCAAAGCAAACGAGTGGGCAGACAATTGACCACGTATGTCTCATATTTCGGATCTTTGCTGGAATGACAACATTAATTACTGAATATTGGTATGGTTGCCAAATAAACTGCAAAAGAATAATTTAGATACAAATAATATCTACTACTTCACTGCACAATAATTAACATATACAATATTTCAATTAATGCATGCCTAGTCTGAGTGTTGACAACTCTCCAACAAGAGTTATCTTTGGTTACTTTTTTTGTAGTTTTTAGTTAGGATAGGTTAGGACTTAGTGAGTTTGTTGCATGATTGGTTGGATTTAATTGGCTTTTTATCTCTGGTATGTTTGATGTGTGGTTAAGTGTTTTAGGGCCCAAAATTTAAAGAAAATGAGCTAAAATGAGAGTCAGAGAAACATCTTGCGCGAGATCTACAAAACATCATTCATCTCACACGAGACATAGCAAATAGAGAGTGATATCAAAGTTTTGGAAGGCATCTCGCTCGAGACGTACATTCATCTCATATAAGACGAAGCAAACAGAAAGAAAATTGAAATTATGGAAGGCGTCTTACGTGAAACACTCACTCATTTCGTGCGAGATGTGACAAACAGAGGGCGAGGAACAAGACTCAGTGAAGGTGTCTCGCGTGAGACACTATACATCTCGCACGAGACACGATTGTTGGAGGCCCAAAACACGTAAAAGAAGGAGGCTGGGGCATTCCGAATTATCATGTTTCATTTATAGTTTTCATTACTTTGGCGTTCATTGGGGTTGAGAAGGAGAGAACACACAAGGAGTCATAAGAACACCAAGGAAGGAGATCAATTCGGTTGCGATTCGATTCCAAGGGTTCCTCATCTTCTATGTATATCTCCATCTTTTCTTCTTTTATTCATAATTTTAGTTTTTGCATAATGAACTAATTCCCCTTTTGATTGGTATGATGATGTAACTCTAATATCTTCTCTTAATTCCAATATTGATGTTATTCAGTTGTGTTTATTTGTGAATTAATTTCTCTGCGCTTAATGCTTTTTGTTAATCGGTCATTGGTGAATTGTTGGTAAACTTAGGGAAACTTCGAGAAAAGAAACATAGGTGGTAATGAAAAATTGATCATCACTTAGGTATCTCTTAGAGATAAGAATAGTGGTGTAGCCCTTAGCCTCACACGCTACCAAAGGATTCATAGAATCTAATCCCTAGGCGAACTATATTAATTTTAAGAGATTAGTTAATTGGGGCGTTCATAGGAGGTATGCATGATCTCGAGAGAAACTTGCGTTAGAGTAGGAATCCAGGTTGTCCTTCAATAATAACTTGAATAACAAAGAAAGCGGAATTAGGGAAATATTATTGGTGAAATCGGAGTCTCAATCGCCTTAACCATAACTGAATCAATTCCAAATTGTTTTGCTCTGCATTTCAATTTATGTCTTATCTAATTTCCATTGCTTGAAATCCCCTTTTCATGATTCAACTCTAGAGTTGTAATTCTTGATTGCGTTATCATATCGTCCTCGTGGGAATAATACTTTAGTCCTAAGACCAATATTTTATTACTTGACAACGTGGTATACTTGTCACGTGTGTTTTTCTCACACTAGGTGCATACGTTCAATGACCATTCTTACTTCTATGATCGTATGAGGTTGGCCACGAAAAGTATATGCATATGCCGACCATCTACAAATTATTATAATATTAAAAGTAGCAAATGAAAATTTATTATATTATTAAAATCAACAAATAACAAATTATTATGTTATTAGAATCAACAAATACACATATAATTTTTTACCTCAACGCAAGGGGAAATGGATAATAGTCTGGGGCCTGTGGCATGGGAACAAGTATCGAAAATCTATCAAACGCCCGCACCTGAAAGAGCATCATACAACCACTGATTCCCACATATGTGACATGTGTAGCATGGCATAATGCCCTATCAAGTACAACCAATATAGTTGAACCTTAGCTGTACGACCCGATGATGTCCAAATTGCGAAACAACATCAAGTACTTCGAATGAACCCAATTACCATGCTTCTCACAAAGCAAAACATCACCACACAAGTGTAGGATACATTCGCGAGCAAGCCATTGTATTACTTGTTGTATGTCTTACTCATCAAAATCATCGCAGATATCAACGCCAAAATTCTAACGTAACCACACCGTAGATATGAACAATCATGTCATATCACGAGGGTTAGGAATTACCCCCAAGCAGTTTGTGACCCAAATTTTTGAGGGTTGGTCCCAAGAATATCGTATCAGGTCCTGTTACAAGTACACCATCACACCGAATCTCAAGTAACATTGTGACATCTTCCAATATTATTAGACACTCGCCATGAGGTAGATGAAATATATGGGTCTCCGGTCTCCAACGCTCCACAAGCGCATTAACAAGCTCATGGTTGATTACCATATTGAGCATTGAAGCCACCTCTCATAAACTAACACTTTTCAGGTAAGTTCGTATAAAGGAATTCAGTGGCTCAGGTAATGTTTACATGTCTACTCTGTATATCTCGCAGCTCCTACAATAATAAAATAATTAATATCGCTTAAAATTAGAGTTTCTTAATCCTTACCACTGTAACCCACATGCATTAGGACACCAACTGTTCTAAGTTTATTAAAAGAAATGGCACTTACAATAACTTGCCGTGTTGGTAGTTACAAAATATATATATATATGAGTATGAGAATTGTTGCACATATATACATACGTTAATTAATTAGCTGATCCGGATTCCGATTAATTAATTAAAAATGTAATGAATAAACAGAGACAAATATCTAATTAGCGAATGATTCATCAAGAAAATTATTCAGATCTCTAGTAATATTTAAGATGCTTTTCTTCCAAATCGATGCCTCTAGTTTTAGAAATACTAGGAGAAGATCTATACGAGGGAGGTGGCAAGTGGCCCATGCCAGAGAAAATTAATGAACCATGCCAACTTTTTTCTCTGCATCTAAAGTACTTGCCAAGGACATATATTCTTGGATAAACAAATGGGGTCTAAACAAGGGAGCATAATATTGGCACATGTGACTACCCGGAATCCAAAAACACTTCACTTCATTTTAAACTCGTTGTTCAATTTTTAACGATTTAAGGTTTCATAATATGCATTTAATATTTTTCTAATTTATGATAAGTGTCTATTTTTAACTTGTTATTTTTAGCTCAAGATATTTAGATAAAAATATAGAGTTAAAAATAAACTTAAAAATAAAAAAATAGATATTTATTATAAAAGTAAAATAAATATCAATTTATTGTTTTAATAATGTCCTTCGTATTATTGACCACATATAACTATAATAAAAAGAATACTTTATTATTAAATACATTAATGAACACAATTTCTTCTGTTCAAAAATTTTGTACTATTATCATAAACATTTATTTTCCCCTTATTTCATATGCTTGTTTATTTGGAAGTGTATGTTAAATTAAAGCAAATAAAATTTTAAATAAGAGGTTTAACAGCTAAGTATTTCACTAAGTAAAGTTTAGATAAAGTTTTTGTGTATAAAAAAATTATAGTATTGAGCGAGTTTTATTTGTGTAACGAATCGACCTAATTCAAAGTAAATTAGTTAATAAAATCCATTAAATTTCATATACTAATGATTTAAAGTACAACAAAAATAAAATAAAATCAAAGTCACATGATCAATGAAATACAAGTTCCTAGCTTATGCAATTGGATATGGAAAATTACCTTGACAAAAGGGTTAATAAACATTTGTTTGTTTGAACTTCACTCTAATGTTTGTCAACTCTCAAGATCTCAAGAGTAGAAGCTGCATGCGCGTGCTTGACCATTCACTTGTCTTATTAACATTGTAAATGACTTGAAATCCATTATGCCTATGTCATGTACAAACGTTTTTTTATTTTCTATTTTAGAGACAAATCGAAGTGACATGAACTGAATCTTAATGGATGATGGTAACAAGGCCTATTTCATGTACAAACATATATAGGACTTTTAGTCATGAGTACTCACAAGTATTTGATCATGAGGCATGTAGGAGCTTTTATTGGAGGAAGGTAAGTGAATAATGGATTTGCATAGGGATTTCATTTTGCATGGAGAGAGGAAATGAAACTCTCTGTTAATAGTTCATGGCTAGATCATAGATAGCATCATGGCAATAGTTTTCTCCTATTTTTTTGGGTACACTTCCCCCAATAATTTTCAATCTTCTGTTCCCTGCAAAACAAGGTATGTTAATTGCAGATTTGGAATGTAGTCCCCCCCCCCCCCAATTGTTTAATGCTAATCTCTTTTGTTTTTTTATACACAATTGTGTCCAGATGCATTAAATTATTAATTAATTTAAAAAAGTAAAAAAGGACTAACATTGAAAAATGGATAGAGTAATTTGTATGGTTCATCACATCGTATAATTAATAATACCCCAATTATCACAATATATAAAATAAAATTTTGCTAACAAGTCTCCTTAAAACACTTGTTAAGAATTTAAAAGTAAAAATATTTTAATTTTTTAATATATTCGATGCATTAAATGTTAAAAAAATTATCTTTTCAATGAAAACTTTCTATTTCTAGTATATTTGACAAGTGCCCTTAACAAAACTCCTATAAAATATTATGTTTTATTATAAATAGGGGTACAATTAAAAAAAATAATTAATATTTCTTTAATTTAATTAAATGATAACTAATTTTAAATAAAATTTTAAGTAAAAGGTAACATGTAATATTAGACGGAAGAAATATTATGCTTTATTATAATAAATGACTAAATATTCATTTACATATAAACACTAATACAAACATATTACCGAAGAATAAAAAACACTAGTACAAATAAATTGTGCAGAATTTGATTTGCTAATGTTTTTGGTCTATGATAAAACTTCTAACTATGATTTATGTATGGTTAAAACTTTTAAGGTCAAAGGTTCATTCTCCTGTACGACTCCATTTTCCAATATATTTATATATTTAGTATAGACGGACCGAACCATTATTATTTTTTATTTTGGGACACATTGGGAACTGAATCATTTCTTAAGCTATAGTGCTTAGACACATAGCAGGCCTAGCCCATTAACACTGAACTAGGTGTGCTAAAGAAGCCCATCACCACCATACCAGGCTACCAGCTTTTCGGGATCATGTTGGAAATATTTTTGCTTACTCACAAACTAATGCATCATATTTGAGTACACATAATAAAAATAGGTCATATTATTTTATTGTAAGTTTTATTAAGCGTTTTTGGGTCTCACATGGTGGAAGCCACCCTTGTTGTGTCTTATGCTTAAATATGATGTGTTAGTCTTATAACCATACAAGAATTTCTCATCAAATTGTTGCTCTTTAGAGAAATTCTTTTGTGTTCATGGAGTACATTTAAAGTGTGTTTCATGACCACTATCTCCGGTTAATTTTATTGTTTATGGAGAACGCATTAAATATGCTCCATGAACTTATTAAGAATTTTTTTTCCTCCACTTTTAAAAATAAAATAAAAAATTTGATCTTTGAATTAATAAAATAAAAAAGTTAAATTCATTTTTATTTTATTAATTTAAAAATAAGATATACCATTTTACACTCACTCTAAATAATATTTGTGCCACGTGTGTATGAATATTGATGTAAGCACAAATAAATCTCCAAAATTAGATACATCATGGCCAATTTTGCTAGTGATTTTATCAATTTCAGTGAAATCATAGCCTTGTGTCCAAAGTAAAAGTGCATTTTCACTGTAGTTTCACCTAACTATTTTACATTCTCATACCATTTCAATTTGATTTTCTTTTTATGATTCTATTAAAGTAGAACCCACAAACTAATGGAATTTGAACCAATAGATTTGAGCTTCCCAAAAGGTACAACTGGCCAGTGTTTGCCAGTAATCTGAATCGGAGTTACTTGAAACTAAGTCGTAGATGAGGAATTCAAGACTCTAAACTTCAAGCAATGAGCAAAGTTAGAAGGAGAACTACACCTACAAGACACGCTAAAGTCAGCGCAAGAAGAGACACTAAAAGTAATTAGAATAGCATTTGTGTGCCTAATTTATGTATTTTAGAGTATTAGTATTGTATGTACAAGAGATTAGAGACGGATTATCTCGTATAATGATCCATGTCCCACCTTGGGCCGGGTTTAAGGCCCAGTTTAGATTTTATTGGGCCAGAACCTTGGAAATAGCCCGTAACAACTAGATTCAAGACCTTAAAGTGTTCAATTTGAGTAATTTGCTTTTGGGACAATTCAAAATTGATTTAAGATCGATGAATGCCACACAATTGGAGAGGAAATTAGTGTGTTGTTCTTTTCGAAATAGAACTATACAATAACCGTCAAACTTACCACAACTGTGTATTAATTAATTAATTAATTAATTAATCGGTAGGGTTATTTGTATACCCAAAATACATACTTTATATTTATGTACACTCATATATAGAAATAAACATTATAAAGCAAAGAAATAAACATTATAAAATAAAAAAAATAAATATTATTAAACACATAAATGGATAATATTAAACAAGCATATTCGTGCATACTTAAAACATAGAAACAATCATTATTAAACACATAATCGAGCAAATATTAAACATGTGTGTCCGTGCATACATAAATGCTCGATGACAATGTTTGTTTCTTAATTTTGTAATGTTTATTTTCCTATTTTATAATGTTTATTTTTCATTGTAGATATACATGTTAGTTTTTTTAGTGTACAAATAGTGTTTTTTTTAATGAATTAACTAATTAATTAATTCGCAGTATCAGCATGCATGTATACTTACTACAATGTTGCCGTTCTTGTTTTCTTCGAATAATAAGCCAACATTGTTACTAGAAAAGAATTTATATAGATGCTAAGAATGAATGCTAAATATGCGGTCCTTTGCGTAAAGTGTAAGATTCACAAATATTGTAGTTGCCATCAATGGGTGTATCTGACTCAGCTAAGAATAAACAATGATCAACCATAATTAATTTTTTGATTATAAGTAGGGTCGTTGGGACACCTAATAAATACTTATCTGGTTACATACACAAGTGAAGAACTAATTAAAATAATTAAGATTCCAAATCTAGCAATTTCAGTCTCATATATTTTAACCCAATGAAACCTTACTTTGAAACTTTTTGCTTATTGTTTAATATTAGAGCTGGTGTGGGGGAGGGAAATAATTTTGTGAATGACACATGCTGGTTAGCTAGAGGGGAACCAAAAAGTGCCCTTTTTTCATATTAATTCATTATAATAAGGATTTAATTATAATAAATTGCTAGTGTAAATAAATCTTATATAGTCATCTAATCATATACTAATATTGCAATGAATATAATTAATTACTATATTCACTATTTAAAAAGTCATCTAAATAAAATAATGTAATTAAATAATTGAGTAAATTTTTTTATATTATCAATACATTAAAATTAAACTCCTATAATAATTGAGAGCATTAATGCTTTCTTGGAACATAATAAATAATTATTTGCATATATAAGATACTTGGCACTGTCTATGATTGATGCACATAAAAGGAAATCTAGAAATGGTCAACAAAAACCTAGTATTTGGATAAGTACTCGATTTATTTATTCCAATGGATAAGAATGAAATTAGTCTTTGCAAGACATACATGAATTGTGTTTGCGTTAGTCTTTGACAAGTGACAATAACATCATGAAATTAAAATACTGGCTATCATAAAAATTCATTCCAACTTGGCTGCTTGTTTATTATTATTATTTTTTTTGTCATCTTTATGAGTGGGTGATTAGCTAACGGTATTTCCAAATAAGGCATCCCTGTTTTCCACATAGACATAGCACATTTTAAAGAAATACTCAATCATACTTTCAATACTTAAAAGACTTCAACTTCTGTGTAAGAGTTCTATTCGTTTCGTTTTAACCTTTTAGTATTTAGTAATTTAAGATTTAAAATACTTCTACCTAATTCACATCTTAAGATAGGCTCCGATTTATGTGGTTCAAACTATGTTAGAGACTAAACTAATCTCTAAATCACAACCATCCAAGATATAAATAAAGGGTTAAGTTTACTTTTAACAAATAATTATTTATCAAATTTATCCTTTTATCACTTATATGATTTCACATTTTATCCACCTATTTTTTTTACTTTGCTATTCGAGTGCCACCACTTTTCTACCGCCACCCCCCACCCATTGCACCGCCCCTCTCTCCGCCTCCTGGTAGCGTTGCCCCTGTCTCCCTCCCTTCCCACAATCACTACCCCTCACTTCGCCCCACTACCACTGCCATATATAAGTCTACTCTTGATAAGGAGTGTTACACACTATTTTTAACTTGGTGCACAAAGAATTCGTCCATATTTTAAATATTGGGATATTGGTTCCAATCTTGATGTCACTACTTTATATTTTAAGTGGATCAAAATTAACTTTTTAAAATTGAAAGTTCATTTTAATTAGGG
>QANU01085255.1:0-49934 GCA_003254905.1 Nissolia schottii | reverse complement strand
TTAAGCATCTGGGTTTCTTCAAAAGCCCCATGTATTTGACCAATCATGAAGTTCTTCCCCTCTCTCTAGCCCTTTCTCACAAAATTAACAAATTGAGGTTCAAGTTCAAATTTTGAGGCCAATTCAGCATCTGGGTCTTTGAGATCAAGACGGTTTTGCATTCAGTTTTTCCTTTTTTTGAAGGGTCAAGTGGATTTGGTTTTGGGGTGTGTGTGTTGAAATGGGTGCTAATTTTTCATCATGTGTGTGTGATGGGGATGGTGCTTCTTTGAGGCCAAGGCTTGGGGACATACCAGAGAGTTGTGTGGCATTGGTGTTAATGTATTTGGACCCTCCAGATATATGCAAGCTTGCAAGGTTGAACAGAGCTTTTCGTGGTGCTTCGTTGGCTGATTTCATATGGGAATCCAAGTTGCCTTTGAATTATAGGTTCATCATGGAGAAGGCTTTGGAGGAAGAGGGAGGTGTTGGTTCATGTGTTGAGGAATTGGGGAAGAGGGATGTGTATGCAAGGCTATGCAGGCATAATTTGTTTGACAATGGAACAAAGGTGAGAGATCTTTTAGAATAAACCTTCCAATTCCTTCCCAAACTATGGAAGGTAACAAATTTTACTAAATTGTTAATCAACTTAGTCTTTTGAACTAATTTGATCAATTTTTGATAACCTTGAAAAGTTAGGACTAACTTGACTGACGTTAATCTTGAGGAAGAATTTGAAAGTTTAAATGATCTTTTTGTAGCATCTGATAGAGAAATTCCTAGATCTTCTTAGAATAAGAGAAAAAAGTATCAACAAGGTGATAACTCGAGTGAAAGGGGCTTGGGTTCCATTAAGTATGTGTTCGTGTGTTCGATCACGAAATTCACGTGTATAGTGATCTCCTGATCCTAGATCAGAAGATTAGTTTCTCACATGTCGGGTGAAGGATAACTTGAAGAAAGGAAAAAAGAACAACTTTTTGTTCCGAATTATTCAATCCATCAACTTTGTTTTGCATTTTTCCTTATATTTAATATAATAGCTGATGGGTCAAGCGCGATGAATGAGCAAAACCTTTTTCTTGCTTTAAGAATAATTAAGAATTTCTCTAATTTGCTCATCCACATCCTATATGGTTTTTCAAGTGATTGGTGTTTATTGGTCTAAATAAATGTTTACTTTGGTGCAGGAAATTTGGCTGGATAAGAAGACAGGTGGGGTTTGTTTGGCGATTTCTTCCAAAGCCTTGAGGATCACAGGAATAGATGATCGGAGATATTGGAATCACATTCCCACAGAAGAGTCAAGGTGAGAGATTATTGTACGTGGAAACCTTCTTGCTTGTCCTAATTTTAGAACTATTCTGAGGACAAGTAACAAGGTTAATTTTTTTATTTTTTTTTACTTTGTTATAATTTGTTCATTGATCATCATTCTAGGCAGTTTTTCTTATTTATGCATTGAAGAAACACTTTTTTTTTACTGAAACCTTTTATGTATTTGTTCATGTTTTTGCCTCTTTTATGGATTTGATTTTACACGGTTTACACACTTTTGGAATCATTTTCTGGCTTTCTTATTTATGAAGTTCAAAGATTGAATTATTCATAATTTTTCCACTCCTTTCGACTAAGAAGATCTGATGCTAAATCTGGTACATCGCTCTAAAGTAAGAAAGTGAGCGAGAAAGTGATGGGGGTGTTTTTGTTTATAGGTCTCACTTAGTTTAGAGGATCCAAATCCCCATCCAAAATTAGGGACTTAGAGGATTTGCATATTTGCATTACCTTTTATTTATTTTATTTCAATGTCTCTTACAGCATATTTTCCATGTGTTTTGAGAGTACAAGACTATGGTGAAACCTGATAGTTTTTTTTCTTTATTGGAATAGATTCCACACAGTTGCTTATCTTCAACAAATTTGGTGGCTTGAAGTGGCAGGAGATCTTGAATTCCAATTTCCCCCAGGGACATACAATGTGTTCTTCAGGCTCCAGCTCGGCAGGACATCCAAGAGGCTCGGTCGCCGAGTTTGTAACACTGAGCACATCCACGGCTGGGACATCAAGCCTGTGAAATTTCAGCTAACAACTTCCGATGGCCAACACTCAGTATTGCAGAGCCATTTGGATAATCCTGGGAACTGGGAACTCTACCATGTAGGAACCTTTGTTTCCAAGGACCCCAATGATTTGGTGAAGATCAAATTCTCATTGACTCAAATTGATTGCACTCACATCAAAGGTGGTTTGTGTGTGGACTCTGTGTTTATATGCAATAGCGGTGTAGGAAAGATTGTAGATTGTTTTTGTAGGTAGGAAAAATCTGTATAAATGTAGGAATGAGTTTGAGGCATCTTGAGTTGAGTTGTAGGAGAGTTAGTAGAGGTGATGCTTCCATTTCATGCCTCAAAAGTTGAGTTTCCCTATGGTTTGTTTCTTAGATAGGACAATGTTCACATATTTTTTGTTTCTTTTTCATCCCTTCCCATTTTGATTAGAATCTATGTGTGACTTGTGTATATTTCCTTTGTTGATATTGGGAATTGATTGTTGTGTTTTTTCAGATTTTTACTGAATAGATTACCCACTGGTTAGCATGCTTTATGTTGTTATTTTTACTTAAAAGATTGCATTAGTTACAATGAGATTTAAACCGAAGACTTTTTCCACATCACTCATACTCTTCACATCTATCCTAGTGATTGGAGTTTTACTTTAAAATCAGTCACACCTACAGACATACATGTCAACTGTATTGATAAAGCACCATGTATAAAACTACAAATTAAATAATGTAATGCTATGAACAATAAATATGGGCAACCCACTAAAAAATAAAATTCATTCATTAAAAAAATATTTCTTTTCTCTCATGCTCTCTCTCTCACTTTCTCTTTCTCCAACTCAAGGACCACTTCTTCCTCCTCCCCCTTTTTCTTGTTCCTCTTGCATCTTTATGTTCGTCAGCTCCTTTGAGGTTAGATATGCATTTTTCTTTTTCTTCTTTCCATAACTTTGTTATTGATATTAATAATTTTTAAAATGTTGATTTTCATGTTGATTTTACTGCTTTATACTGTCAATTTTTTCATTTTAAGATGTTAGTTTACTTATTTTTGTTTATTTATCACTGTTTTGTCATATTGGTTTATCTTTTTTAGAGTGTTTCGTTTACAGAAGTTATGTAGTAATGGTATAAAGTGTACACAATACTTGTAAAAGAAACCAACATGTTTATGTAAGAAAAACCAACATGATCGAGGAGAGAAATCAACATGACTAATAGTGGTTTATTTTTATTATTTTTCATTGTTTTACCATGCTGATTTTCTTGTATTAGGTCGTTGATTTATTAGTTTATTACAATTGAATTGTTTATTATTTTGTTGGTTTTTTATTTTTTAATGTGTAGAATTGTGCTTTAAGAATTGGTGGGTGATTGTTCAAACATGGAAGAAGAGTAAGAGAATGTGGATAGAGTGTGACGTTTTATTTTTTTAATGAGTTGTCCATATTTGTTATTTTTTTTATGTAGCAAAGCCCTAATATAAAAAATACAGCCCTAATATAAAAAATACTTGAAAACATACGGGTATATTTACACATGAAACACGCTGCAGTTAAAATACCATACAAACATCTTGTAAATGTACACATGAACTTTATTCACAAAGCAACCCTTTCTCCGCTACTTAAAAAATAAAAACTGTACACACCCTTCTCTAGAAATACATCTTCAAGCCATTGTCAACTTTATTCATAAAAACACTCTTTTATAACTTCAAACCAGTGCACTTACAGGTCACCTTTATTTACGAAGTATCATTCTTCACCTTAAAAACCACACACACCTTACCTTAAATACAGAATAACTTCATTCATTAAGCAGGCTAATGTAGCTAACCATTCACACTTCCTGTAGAAATCTACAGGTAACTTGGTCATGCACACCACACTCCAATAGAAAAGAAAATCCTCTCTCTTTGTGAATACTTGTTGCCATCATGTCATTCACTTATCCTTTCTCTTATTGCATTCTTAGTCCTACTGATCCTGAAAAGAATATTTCAAAGGCAAACATGTTACACATTCACTAAATGTTAAGACAGTTTCAAACTTGAAAGAAGGGAACGTGTCGAATTCTTCATGAGTGGAGTGACTGCTATCCAACATTGGTGCTTTCATAATTTCTCGGTTGGCCTGATTTTATAATTCTAGTTGTTACTTGTTACAACGATCAATTGTATCCATGCAAAATCAAATTGAAAAAAGATAACAAACTCACTAAAAGTCTCAAGTCTTGTGCTCTCTTGCTGCTTGAATAGAATATTAGATTCCAAGGCTAGCATGAGGGAATGCAATGAGATTAAAAGCTTCTCTCAACAGGCAACAAATCCCTGCAACAAACTATTAACGAGAGTGAGTTGATCAGATAAGACCGCAATAATTCAGGTCAAATATCCTTGTTAATTTTTCACAAAGGACATAAGTGATGAAATGAGCCTTCTCAGTTCCAAAACAGAGGCAGATAAAGATAAAGATCATCATATCATATACAAGGGAGCGCGCGCACACTTACATGTAAGTCGAGTGGGTGGGAATTGCGATTATGCTAACTCGGCGCTACTTCCTTTCCTTTCTTAAACTGTTGATGAAAAGCATCATTCAGATCACCATACCAACGAACGCCGTCTATTTTCCCCTGCAGTGTCTTGGGTACCACGTTACCATGGGAGAAAGTTTTCATGTTCTTGCATTGGGTGAACGAAGCCTCATACAAGCTTAGGAAATTCAAAGTCGAATTGCCGGTGTAAAAGCTTCTGAGGTTTGGCAACTTGCTAAGAGACAGAGTCTTGAGCCCTGTGAATATCAAATCTTCATCTGGTTCGTCTCCCTCTTCGGCGACTACTACCTTTTCTAATGAGTCACAGTTGTCAAGGTACATCTTGTTCAGAGTAACCAAACTCTTGGCGGACGAGGAAGTGAAGAGATACTCCAACCTAGCACAATCCTTCACACTCAGCTCAGACAGATTGGAGAAAGACAGAGTAGATGGTGCTAAGGTTGTCAAACAAGAGCATTCAGAAACAGTCAGCTCCTCTAGATTTTGGAGAAGGGGCTCAAACCCTATGGATTCAAGCATGAGCAGACTCTTGAGCTCCAATCCTTTAAGCTGTGAAAAGATTTTAGTATAATCTATGCCAGGCATTTGCGAGGGGAATATCTCTTTGAAGGCGCTATCCAACACCCCGATTTTTTCTATGCTGGGCAGTGGCACCCTTGAAAAGAAAACATCCGGAAATGCATCTGAGTCATTATTAAAGCCCTGCAGTTTTATGGCTTTTATTTTTTGGAGGTTCACGTCAAGCACTCCTTGCTCAATCATAATGACGTCTTCCTTATTGACCGACAATCCCTCCAAATTGGGAGTAACCTAGGATTTGAAATCAATAAGAAAGATGAGAAGGAAAATTAAAACATCTACTTCTCTAAGATATGAAATTCTGTTTATTGTGTTTGTGGACATGCACAATAACTGAACGTAACATATTTCACATTATGATTGATTACCAAAAAGATTAAGTTTGGGAATCTAAATTACGATGCAATAAATTTAGGGACGTGACATTTTAATTGTAAAGGAACAATTCATTAGGCTGTTTGGCATGGTGAATTTGACCTAACATGTCTTTATACATATGTACCTATGTACCTATGTATGTATGTAGTATACACATTATTATTATGAAAAGTAGTCAACAACACTACGGTAAAAGTCTTGTTAAAAAAATATCAGAAAAATAATAATAAATTCAAAGTTGCTTTATAATTATCAAATTATTTGAAATTATATTTTGTGAACTTAATTCATCCAAAATAAAACCAACCTGAAAGGAGGAAGCTATATGTCTAAATAACAAGTTTGTGAGAAGAGCAAAATGAAAATTGTTGAGTTGAGAGGAGAGCTTTCATACCTTTCCAGCTGAAACAAAGCCATGATTATCAGTTGCAGAGCGATCTTGACCCTCTGGATGTGAATTTGGAGAATTTTGAAAATCTGTTGCAAATACCTTCAGCATTTGACAATGATAAACATCGAGGTGTCGTAACGCAGGCCAGTCTAGAGTTTGCATTCCTGAACAAATCCACCTCAGCGTAGGCAAATCCCATAGTGTCAGTGAGGTTAAGCTTGGGCACATAGCAAACTCTTTAGTTTCTTCTTTGGTGGTTGCTTCATCTTTTGCAAAAATTTCCACCAGCTCCGCACAGCTTTTCACATCTAATTTTTGTAGGTCATCTTTGCCAACTGATGCTGGAAACAAGCTTTTTATGCTTTTACAGTCATTAACTGTAACTTTCTCAAGAACCATAAGGCTGAGACTTCCTTTAGGATCCTTGTTCCAAACATGCCTCAGAGATGGCAGCTGTTCCAAAGTCAATTTCTTCAAGGGAATAATAATCATGTTTGAATCATCATCACGTGTTTGTGTATCTTTCACTTCAAATATTGCCTCAACAAAGTCACATTTCCGCACCACCAACTCTTTCAAAGTACTTAGGAAACCAAGTAAATGAGATGGTAGTACTGCATTTGATAAAAATGCGCACCCTTCCACCACCAGTGATTTCAAGTTGCTAAAAGACCAGTCACTTGGGATTGGCACTAAACCAAGCCATTTCTCTTTTAGTTCAGGATAATCACCAAGAACTAAATCTCTCTGAAATTTTTGTTAACAACGAAAAAAAAAAATGTCATGGAAACCTAGTATTATGGAACATATTAATTAGTCAACAGACAATACTTGAACACGTGTTGCTACGATAAAAAGGAGCATAAGCCTTCTAAACCATTACCTCACTCCAAAAATGTAAGAGTAGCTTCTAAAAAGAATGTAAAAAATCATACTATATTCACATTTTGAATCAACCTTTCAAATTTTCAAATAAAATAATTAGAAAATCTATATATCAAATCCCATAATTTTGAACATTTCTTGTTTAACATCATCGGATAACCACGACAATATGAACACGGATAGAAAAATTATTGATCAACTACTAAAATATTGTGGAGTGTATATAATGAAAACTGAAAAGTAGTATAAATATTAGTAGGAAAATTTATTAGCAGAATAAGTTTGCTACAGTTATATATATGTTAAGACATCATTAACATAAGAAATCAGATCCTTTTGATACTGTAACAGCAACAGTTTTTTGCAGTGTAATAAACAAAAAATATACACATTACATTATTAGCCAAAGAGATGGTTGGATAAGTTTCAGCTGAAGACATTAGAGTATTCACACAAAAATTGAAGTAAAAATAAAATTTGATTCAGATAAGAGTTCTTACCTGATGTAGGAACAGCCTTCCTAAGGTGGTGTTAAGATCTTCGTGGACGACCGCATCATCATATGTGAAGTAAGAAACTTGAATTGCCCTTAAAGATTCTGCATTTACCGAACCTTGTGAGAAAATTTTCATCTTGGGACACTTGATTATGTCCACCTGAATTAGAGAGGGGAACTGCAAAGTTGCCTCGCCGGAATAAAAACATTCCAGGCTTGATAAAGAAGAGAGACGTATCCTCTCTAGCCGCTCAAATTTGATCTCTCTTGTGGTTGTTTCATCTTGATCCTTTCCCACTATTTGTTTCATTGATTCACAGTCATCAACGTGCATCTCCTCAAGATGTATCAACATTTTTGCTGCTGAGGATGTGAATAAACTCTGTAATCCATGGCATTCGATTATCCACAATTCTCTCAGATTGGAGAAAGACTGTACAAATGTTGTCAAACGTGGGCATTGATAAACATATAATAGCTGGAGCTTTGATAAGTACTCTAACTCGCAGATCGAATGCAGCTCAATTAGTCTGAACAAGAACAATGACTTTAAGTTTCCAAGCATTCCACTGCCCATTCTGGGATTTTCAGTGGGGAATATTTCCTTGAGGCTTCTGCAACATGCTATTGCCATTCTTTCCAAACTGGGTGTGTTCTCAAGCATTTCAAAGGGAAAGGTAGAGTTCTCATTCAAATCATCATCAAAGCGCAGGTAAAGTTGATTTAAACATCCAAGGCCTTGATCTGTAGATTGTCCCAACTGTGACCTTAACACCTGCGTGTCTTTCCAATTTAGAAACAAATTCTCCACCTTGGAAATACCCTATTTGAGGCAAAACAAATATTAAAGAGAGGGCAGGGGTGTGAACTAATCAGAACATGAAAAGAAAAAAAGGTTGTGTGAGAGTGCAGAGTCTATACATGTTACTCACCTTTATATCCTCGAACAGGGGTTGTCTGATAATTGAAGTGCTACCTTGACCCTCTGGATGTGCTTCTTGCGGACTCTGAAACAGTTTAAACTTACTACAATGGAGCACTAGCAAGTAATCTAATGCAGGGCACCTCAGAGTGAACCTTCCAGAGTAAAAGTGAGTGAGCTGCGGCAACTTAAAAAGTTCTAGCGTGGTCAAATGAGGAAACACAAACTCTTGTGTTCCTTCTGCTGCTTCCTTCTCCTTTCCCACAATTTCTAGCAACTTATCACAACGAGCTACATCAAGTTTCTCGAGCTTCTTAAGCCTTTTGGCCAGGGCTGCAGGAAACAGAGTTTCCAGTTTTTTGCAATTAGCGACAGTCACCTTTTGCAGATTTTCAAAGCTGAGAATTCCTTCATTATCTTGTTGCCACACATTCTTCACATCCGGTAGCTCTTCTAAAGTAAGCTTCTTCAATTGGAATGATGTTCCCCTAATCTTAGTGTCATCCATTTCAAAAATGAACGTTATGTCTTTGCAGTTCCGCACTTTCAGTTCTTTTAAGCCCTTCAAACGCCGAAGAACATAGGATGGAATCGCATGTGTATCAAATTTACAGTTCTCCAGATTCAAAGTTTTCAGACTATAAAACCAGTCTTTCGGCAGACAATCCTTTTCGTGTTTTGGAAGATCTTGCAAACCTTCTTTTTTACCTTGCCAGACTTGTTGTAGCTCAAGATGATCTGAAACACTTAACCTAGCCATGCTTTGAAAAAATTTCTGTAAATATTGCAAATAAGATATCATCAGTTATGTTGTATTTTCATATATCCCAAATGCCTGACAGTATACACAAACAAAATGTCTTCCTATTAGCATCTATAAAGTGAAAAGCAACATCATAGAGATATAAAACCAATCAACACTATGTTTGGAGTACGAGCAATGGAAACGGGAAAAACCCTTTACCATTCAAGAAACATAATTTTAGTTTTAAATTTTAAATGAGGAAAGGAAACACACAAAAAAGAAAACACCAAAAAGAAAATGAAAATGCAGACAATAGTTTATCTCAATCATCATTCGTCATACCTTGTCCTCAAATATTTTCTGTATCGTAGCTTCTAAATTGCCTTCCCAGCACCATCTCTTCTTTTCTTTTTCATGTACAACATATATTTTTTGCAGAATTGGTGGTCTTTTGACTTGTGAAAATTTTTCCAGTTTTGGGCATGCACTTACTACGAATTTCTCCAACGACGGGAACTCAAAGACACAACTCCTGGAGCTGCAGAAACTATTGAGCTTGTTCAGAGAGACAAGTTCCAAAGCTTTCAATTGTCTGAAAATGATGTCAACATTGCCTGCATTTTCTTCTTTTTTTTCCCTTCCTTGATCTGATACAATCTCCTCCAGAGATGCACAATTCATTACCTTCATGATGCTGAGTTGACACAAGCTTTTGGCAGTCCATAGTGGCATTAAATATTTTAATCCTTCACAATCAGCCACTTCCAGATTTGTCAAGTGAGTGAGAGATACCACAGGAGGCGCTATAGTGCCCAACCTAGGACAATTCTTTAAAACCAACAACTCTATCCTTTGAAGAATTGTGTCCCGTTCAAAGCCGATCTTCTTAAGTTTAGGTAAGTTAGTTAACTTCAAGCTTTTCAGCTTTGGAACAACCCCTAAGCTTTCAATTTCATGAGACCTTTGAAGAGGAACCAACTCTTCAAAGAAACAATTGTTCAACACTAGGCTCTTTAGATTAGGATTGCTATGAAGGAAAGAATACAGAATATCAGTATTCTTTAATCTACATAAGTGAAGCTCTTCTAAGTTGTCCCTTCGATAGCGGGTTGATGACTTTGCATGCCGCAACTCAATTTGCATGGACTTTAACTTATTGATTACCTATAAGAAATGAATGATGAAAAGAAGAGTAAATTGTAGTAAAAGTTAAAGAGCAATGCTGCATACCGAGGAAAAATATGCCAGAACTTTTGACAATAAAAATGATCATTGGATAAAATAAAGTAATAAAACTCACTTGCACATCTAAAGACTAGTAAGCATGCCACATCATTGTAGCAAATAAACTATCATAAAAAATCTAGATATCTAGCATTTTTCCAGAGTTAAATATAAGAAAATGTATATCTATTCCACTTCACTGACTATTTTGTTTTGATTTGTTTTACTTCTGCTATAATTTTTTCTCTGATTTTCTATGAATTAGAAAGAAAGAAAAAAAAAAGAAGCAAGAGTTGAAAGGCTTGCTATTACCTCTTCAGGAAAGAGGACAGACTTTCTTCGGGCAACTGCGGTTTCTTCTGTGACCGGTGCAACTGCAGTTTCTTCTGTGACCGGTGCATCTGCAGTTTCTTGTCTGAATAGTTCAAGCTTGTTACATAGTTCAACAGACAGGTCGTTCAATTTTGAACAACTTAATTTATAAGCTCCTGGATAGAAACTCTTAAACTTTGGTAGTTTAGAAAATTTGATGGTGGTCAGTTTAGGAAACATAAACTCAATAGGACTACTTGTGTTGTTGTTGCCATCTTCTCCCTCGGCTACAATTCCCCTCAATCGATAGCAATCCATTACCACAAGGTATTCAAGATTTTCAAGAGTCTTGGCTACAGAAACAGGAAACAGATTTTCCAAGCCGTCACAGTCATGAACCCATATCTTTTGCAGACTCTTCAAGTCAAGAATCCCTTTCTGGCCTTTCTTCCATTTCAATACATGCTCCAATTTTGGGAGTGATTCCAAATGAACATCTTGCAAGTTGGTTGTATGCCCAGCACTCCGTTTTTTATCAGCTAAGTCAAATATAGCTTTCATTGACTTGCAGTTAGTAACCCTCAAGCTGCCTAGACTCTGAAATATTTCCACCATGTAACGAGGAAAAACATTATCAAATTTATCACACTTCTCAATGATCAGTGTGTCCAGTTTGGCAAAGGAACCAGCAGGGACTTGAGAATTCCATATCTCACTCAAACTCTTCATGCTACTCAGTTTGATATTCTTCAGGTTTGGAAAGATGTTGTCCTGTTTTGGTTCACAATAGCAAGATAATCGAATTAACAAAGATGCCAAAGGTAAAGCAAATCAAATCATCAGAGAGAGAGAGAGCAGAATGTAGGCTATAAAGGTTTTTAATTATGGTTTGTGTTAAGAAATGGTTGTATTACTATTTACAACGCAAACAAAACCAGTCACAAGTCTCAAAATCATAATAATATGGCTGCAGACTTCAATTTGAAATCTTAAATATACATGAGAATGTAGATACAATATTTTAAGGGAATTCGGAATACTATATATACTGCTTGGGCATCAAGATTTCCACATTTTTGTGGGAGCAGAGAAAAAACAAATAGATCATTTCTATGCAGGCGAAGTATTTGAACACGAAAATGTGGGCTGCGCTCCATACCTGTGTATAAGTTTCCAATATCACAGAACTCATAACAGAAAGAAAAATTCAAATTCTCTAAGAAAAATGTACTTTGAACATCAGATATACATAGGTATTGTATGAGACACCGTAGACTAATATATGTGTAGGCGAGTGATGTCAAGATGAGATAGATTTACATTTGATGTCAAATCGAGATGTACAAATAACAAAACATTCTCTAACATCCAAGACAATGGGTTATTAATGGTTCCAATTAAATGAAGGCACACAAAGAATGGAAATTTCTAAAACTAAAAAATAAAAAATTGGAGCGCTTAAACATTAGAGCTTCATAGCCTTAGGTAATGATGAGTGACATGAGTGAAATTTTTATTCATAAAAAATAGAGGAAACAAAACAACAAGTTAGAGATAAAGGCCATAGCAGAGCCCAACAGAAAAAGAAAAATCGAATCTATGATGCCAGCAACCTACGTACCTTCCCTTTAGCATCACTACCTTGCCCTGGGAAAAAGATGTGTTCCATCATGCCACATTCACTAACAAAAAGGCTTTGGAGATTCACCAGCTTATTGGCCATGGTGAATGACAATAAATATTTTAAATTCCAACAACCGTTCACATCCAAGTGTATCAAATTTTGAAAATGAGAACATTGGTCAGTCCATATTTTGTTGATTTGGATTGATGACAACTCCAGTCTCTCTAATTTGGAAACTACAACCTGCAAAGCGATAAACAANATAACATCCTTTTGCATTCTAATTGTCATTATCTATTTGTTGTGTACTTTTTGTTATCATCAAGATATAGAACAACTAGGAAAACCTAGTTCTACAAATATAAGCATATACAATGAGCATAGACAATTAGAGCATATTGTATTTGTCATCATCAAAACATATTGTATTAAACAATTGGAACAACTAAGGAAACCTAGTTCCACAGTTACTAGGGGCAGAGCTCATACCCGAGTGGTAGCGAACCACGGATGCAAGAATGCATATAAATCTGGCGGATCGGAATAACCATCGACTCGTATGATGGTGAGGGGATTGTCCTTTCGACACAACCAAGAGTGGACTCGTTTTGTCCATACTTGGGGACAAACTTACTTTTTAGATTTCTTTTTCCTTTCTTTCTTTCCTTTGTATTCATTCATGACTTATGACTTTCTTGACATGTCTTTGTCTTTTCTTAGTCTATGACGGTAGTCATACATGCAGGCGTAAGCCTGTGTTTGTCGTAAACCAATCCACCTGGCGGGACTGGTGAGGGGCTTGTCCTTCAGACGTGCCAAGAGCCCGGTTCCCTATTGTATAACTATGTTCTTATCTTCAAGGTTATCCGAGCCCTTATGACCGGAGCCTTCTTAAGATACCTTGTTTTCCCTAAGGTTCAATTATGATCTTTGTTAAGTTTAGGTGATAACTTCTAATTTTCTAAGGCCGTCCTAAGGTCCTAACGACGACCGTGTCCTCATGATGCATAACATTAATATGGACATAATACGCATTACCATGACGCATAATACGTGACCATTTACATCATACATACATTAAAGTATGACAACAATTGTCAAGATACTCGTAACCTCTCTTCCTTTACAATTTTGGTTATCAAATACCCGATGAGTCCTAGACCTCATCCTAGGCTTTTTAATAGCTCTATGATCATTTTTTACACATGTAAGTCCAGATTTTATGCCCAAGGTTCAGCAATTATAGATTCACCCATTTTACCCAAAATGCCCTCTTTTACCCGAAAAATTTTATTTTCGTTAGAAATTTTTATTAACCACCAACCGATGGACTCAAGACTTTACCCTAAGGTTTTCTATAGCTCTGAACCCACTTTTCATGAAAACAAACCCAGATTTTCAGTTCTTATACCCAAAATTACAGTTCTGCCCTCATATGCTGAAAATGTCGTTTTTGCCCGAAAAACTGATTTTTCTTTAGATTATTAGTTAACCACAATCCGATGGACTCAAGACTTGAACCCAAGGTTTTTGATAGCTCTGAACCCATTTTCATGAAAATAAACCCAGATTTTCTGTACCCATACCCAAAATTACAGTTCTGCCCTTACATGTTCAAAACGTCATTTTTGCCCGAAAAATCGATTTTCTTTAAAATTTTAGTTAACCACAATCCGATGGACTCAAGACTTGACCCCAAGGTTTTTGATAGTTCTGAACCCATTTTTCATGAAAATAAAACCAGATTTTCAGTCCCTATACCCAAAATTACAGATTTTCCCTTATATGCCCAAAACCTCATTTTTGCTCTGTCACCTTTTCTCAAAACCCTTCCATGCACACCTAGTATCAGATCCGGAAAAGCTAAGAATTCTTAAATTCTTCAACTCTCCTATGATGTGTAATTGGTCACCTAGTGTGCATTGCTCTAAACAAAGCATTCTGAGTTTTGTTAGGCATCTAATTGATGAAGGCAATGGTGAGAGATGGATGCCAATCAAAATCAACACTCTAAGTTCTTTCATTTGTTGGAAGAAGTTGTCAGGTATTTTCAAACGCGGATCATTATTGTCAACATGAAAGACTCTAAGTCTAGGACATCTTATGCTCTTAGGAAACTCCTCAATGACATCACAATGTTGTATAGAAATAACAGTGTACCTTTTAAGTTTATCATCATCAGGCCATTCGTCTAGTTTTCCTTTTGTCAATGTGAACATGTGGTTCTCCTCAGCTGCTATTGACAGAGCTGCATTGCGGACAAGATTTTGCATTGTGAAACGGTCACTTGAATAACTGTCAGACAACAAACCTGACTGTTTCAGCTTCACAAGCAATGTTTGCACTCTATCTCTGGCTTCCATTACTGTGTAGATGCCTTGAAGAAAACCCAAACCAATGCAATATTTTGCCAAGTCCGTAACTAATGCATCATGACCCATACGAGCACAAATCAAGAAGGTAATCTTAAGCTCCTCATTTTCTAAAAGCTTGTAACTCAACTTTGTAGAATACTCGGGCGTTCCGATTAGCTTCTGCCTGTCAAGCTTCCGATGGGTATCCTCCCAAACCGAGTGGCTCTGATTTTTCAATGCCCTTGCAGTTGTAACTATTGACATGGGCAGCCCGCTACATTTTCTAGCAATTTTAGCAGCTAACTTTTCGAATTCAGATTTTTTGTCACCTATTCCAGCCATTTTCTTGAACAAGGTCTCTGCCTCCTCGGCATTCAAGTCGTTGACCGAGAAAATTAAGCTTGGCTTCACATTCATTTGGCTCAATACTAGTCTCGCCTCAGAAATCAGCAAAACCTTGCACCCTTTGTAACGCCCTCCTATTTTTAACTTACCGGAAGCACCACCACTGGAGGTCTTTTCTGTTTTCATTGCACCATGTGCGGTAGTCTGTTTTGTCTCCTTCTTGAGAACCCCAGGAGCAGAAGATTTTCCTTCTTTGAAAGCGAGATCCTCTGTTGGAATCCCCAACATATTCAAATCAACTTTTGCCCACAGATCATCTAGGATTATAAGGGTGTTCTCCTTCTCTTTCTTCAACCTCTCTTGTATGCGAAGCGCTCTCGCATTCTCACTCTCCTCTTCCAATTTCATCCCCAGCATGTCAGCAATCTGCCCTTGAATCTTTCTGACGTTGGGAATTTTTGTCACATTTGCCATAGTCACCACATTGAACAACTTGCCTTCCCGAGCTTTGTTAGCCGCTTCAATGACCAAAGTGGTCTTCCCCACACCAGCTAGCCCGTGAACTCCGATCATTCTAGCACTAGAATCTGCCAGTGCTCTCATAATCTTATCTGTGGTCTCAGTTCTTGATTCAAAGATTTGGTAATCAACATTGGAAAAGGCAACACCCATGGAAGGTGGCCCCACCCAACGAGATATGACATCATGGTTTGCCGTTTCCAGTAGAGCATTAACCTTCTTTTCAATACCTTGTGTTGTTTTGCTGTGACGATACCTTACCACCAGATTAGGAGGAATGCCAAGGGAACATCCCACAAGTTCACAGTCTTCTGCTTTAATGAACTTGTCATATTCATCAATTATTCCATCTACCTAACCTAACCATTCTTTGACATTATCGTATATTTCTCTCCCGCGTCGGTCTTCCTCCTCCTGAGCTTTATAACGCACTCCATCCCCCTCTTTCTTGAGCTTCCTGAAAACTGTGTCTAGCTCCTACATTTTCTCCTCGTACTTTCACAAGTAGTCTAGTTGTTTCTGTAAACACTCAATTATCAACTTGATCACAGCTTTTTGCAAACGATCAAGTATAGGAAGAGCCATGTTTCACTCCTGATCTTCTGTTCGGCTACATCTTCATTCAAATGAATTGCTACATACATACGTAAATAGTTGATAAGGTGATCGTGGTCATAATAATGCATTTTAATTAGGGAATCCATTGAATTTTTTAATGCCAACTAAAGATTCTCAATTTTTTTTTTAAAAAGTACCTTCTTTGAAATTACTACAATATCAGTGTTTAAAGTTATCAAATAAAATAAAAAGATATTGCAACATAGGGTGTAATTTAAATATTCTTAGTTTCTCTTTGATAGACAATGGGGCTGAAGCATAAAGCAACGCTAAGAGCCTAAGGAACTACAATTTGGGAAAAAGAAAACCCCAACTGAATCAGCTAAATCCTAAAACAAAGTTCAAAAGAAACAAAGAAAGCTAGGACCTAGGAGTAGACACATGTCCCTACAGAAATTACATGTCCTCTCTTGGTTAGCACAGTCATAGATCAGTCCCCTCAACAACTCCTTGAAGGCTTTCTACCAAAGAGAAGCTCAAGTGAGGGATGATCCACACTTCCACTATGAACCAGTTATGATCAGACAAATGGAATCTGTTATCATCTTAGAAAGCCTAGCAAATTGGCTCTAATACCATCTTAATCTTAGAATTGAGTGACTTTATTTTAACTCCAAAACTAAGCCCGAGGAGATAGGATTTAGCGACTCTAGTTTAAGAGTTTTTTACTAAAATGCCTTTGTTACTCAAATACATTATCAAAATGATCATGTTTCGAAACATATTATAGGAATACACTTGTTTTGGCCAGCATGACACTAGTGGCCACGTGGCGAGGCCACGTCAAATTCGCCCAACCGCTAGGCAAAGCCACGTAGGATTCACCAATGCGGTAGGCAAATCACCCCCAAATTCGCCAACCCACCTGGTGAATCACCCCCCAAATTCGTCAACGTGGACGCCACATGTGCACTATAGTTGCCAACAAGTTTGGCGAATTTGCCCTCGGTCCCTATATAACAACCCCACCACCCCAAACCCCCTCATTCATTCTCATTTTTTAAAAATCCACTATCTCTCTAGAAATTTTATCTCTCTAAAATCCTAATTCTCTGTCCAGCTCTTGGATTGCTAAAGGCTAGGAGTAGTTGATTCAATTTGTGCGACAGACTTGTAAGTTTTAATTTATTAAAATTTATAGTTTAATTAGCATGCATGAATTAATTTCTTTAAATGTAATCTTTAAATTGATTATATAAATGTTGTCAACATTAATTTGCTAAGCAATTTATGATAGATTGATGCATAGAGTAGTATAGTATTGTATGTTGTCTATATTATATAATGTTGTCAATATTAGTTTGCAAAGCAATTTATGATAGATTGATGCATAATGTAGTATAGTATTGCATGTTGTCCATATTAGTAGCAATTTATGATAGATTGATGCATAGAGTAATATAGTATAGTATATGTAGTAGTATTATATAAATGTTGTCTATATTAGCCTGTTTAGCAATGATGTTTGACATAGAATGTGTTTTATACAGAATTAAAAAATGAGAAATCTCTCATTGTGCTCATTTATTCTAATGGGAAAATGTATGAAGATGAACATGGGTTTATGTATGATGGTCCTAATCCGACATCTATGATGATTAAGAGGGTATGCGTCTAGATGATTTGAAGAAAAAAAATTGTTTGAAATTAAGGTTACAAGAGAATCAATTTGTATCAAAAATTATTTTCGACTATTACAAGGGTCGGGTGAGGGGTTGAAATCTATTGGTGTTGATATGTTAAATGATGAAGATGTTACATGCATGATAGATGCTTTTGAGCAAAATCCAGATTTAGCTTCAATGGAGGTGTTTGTCGAGGTAGAGACAAGAAAGGGGGAGACTCATGTGAATATTGAGAGTGGTCCTTCAAACCCTATCAACACTCAATCGTTAATGACACATTTTGCTCCCTTATTTCAAGAAGATGTGACCCTATCTCAAAATCCTCAAACTTTTCATTCTCCATTTACAACTTCAGCCAATATGACTCTTCCATTTAAAACTTCAACCAATATGACTCAACCTTCTGTTTGTGTGAACTTATCTCAATGTGAAAATACACTAATGAGAGAAGTGTTATCTGATACAAGTGATGACGAAGAGTATTTACCTGCTGTTGCTGCTGATGATGATGATTTAAGTATGGATGAGGTCGATGCATTTGTTAATGTGCATCAAGTTTCTCCAATTCGCTTTGTTCATAACAATGACCCTACAATTGGTGTTTCGCTAACAATGTCCATCCAGCTAATGTTATTCCTGAAAATGCATTTAAGCCTCCTTGTCCTCAATTTTCAGAAATTAATTGGGATGCATTTGCTAATGGTTAAACCACTGGATTTGTTGAGTATGACACTTGGAGTTCACAAGAAGAACTGTTTGTTGGATTGTAATTTCCAACAAAAGATACTGTGAGGTCAGCTTTAGATCATTATTCAATCAGAAGGCATCGAGATTATAAGGTTGAATTGTCTGATACACAAAGGCTAACTGCTAAGTGTTCTCAATTTGGGGCTATTTGCAATTGGAGAGTTAGGGTTATTAATAGTAAGAGGTGTAATAAATGGAAACTTTCTCAATATAATAGACCACACACTTGTGTAAACATCTCTATGACACAAGATCATAAGAAGTTGTGATTAGTTTTTGTCCAAAGGTATATACAGGGCATGGTTAGAACACAGCCTGATGTTGAGATATGCTTGTTACTTGAGAGGATTAAAAGTATATTTGGTTATAATTTGTCATATCGGAAAGCTTGGTTGGCGAAGCAAAGATCATCTATTGAGATTTTTGGTGATTGGGAGGAATCTTATGAGAGGTTTCCTAGATGGTTAGAGGTCATGAAACATTTTATGCCAGACATGTGGTGTTGTTGGAAACTGATGACTATGTGGTGCATAATCGAGTTGATCAATCAAAGCAAATGTTTGTTCGCTTGTTTTGGACTTTCAAACCATGTGTGCTTGGATTTCGATTTTGCAAGCCATTTATTCAGATTGATGGGACTCATTTATATGGCAAATATAAACAAAAGTTGTTGATTGCAACTACACAAGATGGAAACCGAAGACCATTACCTCTTGCATTTGCTATTGTTGATGGGGAAACAAAGAAAGCTTGGAGTTGGTTCNTGGCTTTCTTTCTTTGTCTCATGGCCATGCAAAATTCCAATTTTGCCCTTAGTGTTTAGGTTATGTTTGTTCATTAATTGTTTATGTCCGGACGTCCTAAAAATATTCCGGGCATACCGTTGTGACCTATTAATTATCCCGGTTAATATAAAACTCCTAGATGACATATTCTTACATTTATTTTCATATTAATATATTTTACAGACTCCTATGTGTCATAAAGAAATTACAGTAAAACCCTAATTTCGATCCGAACGTCACCAGACGTCACGAGATCGTCAAAGAATTATGTTTAACTAATATTACAGAACTAAAATTAATATTTGAATTTTAGTTCATTTTATCTTGCCATTTCCTTATTATTATATTTTTAACTCTTCCTTAAATAGCATTTTAATTAAGGGAAAAAGTCGGGTTGTTACACTTAACCAGGTTGTTATCTGCTTGGTCGAGATTACTTAGTCTCATTACATTTGGAAAATAATGCTTTATAAAAATATGGACCAATTTAAAACTTTTCTTCATTCTTATTTAGACAATAAATTAGAGCCACACGTGGACGAATCATATGTTACAAATGATAGAGCATACAACTTAATGATCGACAGGCAAATAACAGATGTGAACCTTGTTGACCAAAATTTGATGAGAGGCTGGATAAATTCACTGAAACAAACGAAATATCCAATTGGATTAAACGAATCCATAAAGAAAAGTGGAGTTTAGCATATGATGATGGTGGTCGAAGATTTGGTCATATGACAACCAATCTGTTAGAGTGTATAAATGGAGTTTTAAAGGGGCCAGACGTCTACCAATAACTGCACTAGTTCAGACGACTTATTTCAAATTGGTAGAATACTTTGTGAAGAGAAAAGCTAATGCCGAAAAGAAGCTTTATGTGGATAATCAATAACATACTGATGCTTTCTATGAACATTGGTTGCCTAACATTAAAAAGGCAAGCTCCCATCATGCGACCTTATTTGATAGGAGGACAACTAAATTTCTTGTTGAAGAGGCATTTAACCTCAAACACAAGAAAGTGGTAAAATATTTACTTTAAGCCTTCAAGAAGGTTGGTGTGACTGTGGTATGTTTCAAGCATTGCACTTTCCTTGCTTTCATGCATTGGCAGCATGTTCTTTTAAGGCGATTGACCCCTATCAATATGTGCATAATGTGTATAAAAATGAAAGTGTTTATCGAGCTTATGAGGCTCCGTGGGAGCCCATCAAGGATGAACCATGGTGGCCACCAGCTCTTGATTTGACATTAGTGTCTGACTCTAAATTGCACAGAGATAAAGGACGACCTAAGTCAACCAGAATTAGAAATGAGATGGATTGGGTTGAGAAAGACCCGATGCATCACTGTTCACAGTGCAAACAAACTGGTCATAATAGTCATCCTTGCAAAGCTTTAGTGAATTATGGTGGCGGACCATCAAGTTAAACTAGTTTAACATTATTTGTTGTTTATGATTGAACATTTATTAGAGGACATGTATTTGTGTTTATGTATTATTTTGGGCAATACATTTTAATTTGTTTGTGTGTTGTTTTGTTTGAGGACCTGTTAATGTGTTTGTGTTATTTTATCTTGAACAATTTGATGTATTATTTTGTTATCAATATATTTTGTTTTGTTTTGTTTGATTATGTTAGTGATCAACACACAATTTTTTAATATCTATTACAGCGTATAAGATGGTTCACCATGTAAACCATGGTCCAGAGGACTCTTCTGTTCTAGAGTTACAAAACTGTCATGTGCCACAACATATTTGGAATGGGGCTCGTGATCGAATATTACATATTAGGCGTGTACACGCTGCAAAACACTTAGAAAAACATAAAGAGCCTCCAGATTGTATAATTTTATACTTAGAGCAGGCGGGCTTCATAGGGGCTAATCATATGGGGTATTGCATTGTTGATTACCATTTGATCACAGCACTGGGGTCGGAACCTTATAAGACCTGTCATTGTTCCCTAAGATTCATTTATGATCTTTTAAAACATTAGGTGGTGAACTCTACTTATCTACGGTCGTCCTAAGTCGTAACGACGACCGAGTCCTCATGAAATCCACAGTTACTTTCATATACTTTTACAAGTTTCTATGTTAGTTGGAACAGGTAGGAAAGCTAAGCTCTTTTATGTTCTATAACGGTTATTCGAATGCCAAGGCTTTGTCATCAGAGTACCATAAGAATTAAGCCCTTGGTTTGTCAAAAATCGTGCATCCTCAGGTCAGGCCGCTCAGCGGGCCACTCAGCGCACCGCTCAGTGTGCTGCTAGCAAAATCAGCTCCTGCGTCAAATTACGTTTTGTAAACTTGAGGCCTTTCCACATCAAAACTACTCAAAATCATTTTCACAACTTAATCTCTATATTTTTCACATAATATTTTCTAAATCAGTTTCTCAAATATAAACACATAGAATAACATAGAAATTCACATAGACAGTGGGTTTAGGGTTACCCACATCCTACGAGAAATCCAACTTGATAAGGTTTATGTGGGTAATTTTTGGGAAACGTGAGCGTGCTTATGAGATTTTTCTGACTCTTGTAGAGTAATCGCAATGTGCACGACCGATACTGATAATATGGGAAATTTAAAGCAGTAGAGTGACGAGAGTGAGTGAGCATGGGGCTATTTATAGGGAGCCCCCAGGAACCTCACTTGGCCTAATGGCCACATATTAATTTTGCTAACTATTTTTATTAACAAAAATAGGATAATTAAGGTGTTTAGTGAGTCATACCCACGTGGTGTATGTGGCTGAGAAATTGAGTTTCTAATTTCGATCATGTTTGATCGTGTTTGGTCGTTAATAGTTCGTGTACGGATATTTTAAAAATATTCTGAACACATAATCGCAATATAATAATTTTTCTGGTCATAATGATATGTCGGGTTAAGGTATTCGTGAACATATCTCCGTGAGAGTATATTTTACGGATACCTTTGGGACCTGACGGAATTCCAGATTTGGCCAAAAATGGCACAGACCTAGCGACATCCCGCGAGATCGTGAAATAATTATTTTGACTGGTGTTAAAAAAATAAATTTTATAAATAATTTTTCTAATCCAAATAATCGCCTCTAATATGCTTTTAATTATGAAATATGTGAAATTTTTATAAGAAAAAAATTGAGATGTTATAAAAAACATTGGCGTGCTAAAATATTTTTTCTGATTTTTGTAGAGTAATAACAGTGTGTAGGCACTGCACCGCTAATTGAGTGAAATTAAAGGAAACTGGACAAGTGAAAAGAGAAACCGAAGCGGGGCTATTTATGGGGGTGGGGGAATGCTACTGTAGCTTCCGTTAATTAATTTAATTAATTAATAAAAGAATGGGATAATTTTGGGTGCACAGTGAATGGATTGGAAGGCTGCGTCAGTTACCACGTGCTCTTATCCTAAGTTTTACTTTCTGTTCATGTTTAATTGTGCTTGATCATTAATCGTTCGTATACAGATATCTTAAAAATATATTGAACATATAGTCACGATCTACTAATTTTTCTGATCATAATAGTATGTTAGTTTAAGGTATTCACGAACATATCCCTGTAAAAGTATATTTTACGAATGCCTTTGAAACTTGATAGAATTATGGTGCTGATCGAAAATTATTTCTGAAACTCACAAAATTTCTGTAAGCTTACAAAATTATTATTTTGACTGATATGTTGAATAAAAAACCTTTATAATAAATTTTTTAATCTAAATAATCGTCTTAAAGACACTTTTAATTACGCAAAATTATTAATTATGTGAAAATTTTATAAGAAAAAAAATCGAGATGCTCCTACTTAAAAAATGAAGTTGTTGAAAATCAAAATTGTCTAAGTGACATTTGTGTAGCAAAAAATATTAATGCAGAGATAGTGAGGAATAAGGATTCAATCTGGAAGTAATGATAGTTGTACAGTTAGCACTCCCCAATAGCATTGGGATCTGCTTTACCTACTTTAATAATTGTTGTATTGTGTGGTTGTCATGCACCTGTGATGAAAAATCAGGCACAGTACGATTTGCATATTACTAGTCAAATTACATACCAATAGACCACAGTAGCGAGTATTGCGTCAGTGTACTATTATTTGTTTTGATTAAATAATTGAGAATCGTGTCACACGTGGTCTATCATAACGACAAAGGAAACCTTGTTTGATACAATTTTTGTGGGCATTGTTTTTCTTCTTCTTGGGTATATATGTTTTTATCATTAATTTTTCATTAACTAAAAAATCATATAAAATTATCTTTTGAATATCACATTATGATGTATTATGTACCCAAAACAAAATCAATACGTAAAATTTTATTTTAAAGAAAATGCTACATTAATATATTCTTAATTGAACCACCATAATTCGAATCCTATTATCCGAAACTTCACTAACACGGTCCAACTGGAGACCCTTCTAGCAAGGTTTTTATAATGTGATATTTTCAAAAGAAATATATGAAAGCCTTATTTAATATATGTAATAAAAGGTTTTGTTTCTATCTTGTGCGTTTGCAAAGAAAGTGACAAATATGTCTTTTTAATTCTCAAGTGGTCTTAAAAAATTCATTGTGTTTTGTCTACTTTTATATTTTCCTCAACTCTTACATTATGTTGCGCAGATTTGATAATAACTCTTGAACTAAATGAAGATAAATAAATTAATTAGTCCTATATTGTTTATCTGTATTGTTATTCCTCTTCACATGACTATAGCCCAGACGACTTCTGAAGTCGTCTTAGAAGGGAATAAAAAAAAAAAAGGTCATCATTGCATGAAACTGTACTTTTAAAAGTCAATGGCTTGTTAAGAAAACTCACGCATTACCAGAATATAAAAATCGTACAGCCTTTTTTTTTTTTTTTTTTACTTTTTATAATCGTACATCAATTATGCACCATTATAGAAACCATAAAAACTGAAACGGGCTTCATAAGTTAAAAGGACTGTCTGGAGAAATTGTTTATGGGAACAGGTTGTCATTATTTAAACTAAAGTTTGTTTAGAACGAAGTGAACTGGCAAAATCAGATTACATTAATTAGTCCTTAGTCTATATAATGCCTCAGTAGTGTGGTATAAATAATGCAAGATTTAGGATGATTGGTATTTAATTATTTATAATAACAACAATAATAACATATTATATACATAATTAATTTTTGTTGGATGAAAATGTTAACTTAATGTTGTATTATTTATGATTATATCTTTTAAATACTTTTGTACTAAATTCTCCATTAGTTTTATATACAATTTGAAATATTTTGTGCAATAACAGGTTAGTTTTAGGGTTTGTTTGGTATATTAGATAGGATAAGAATTGATAAGGGACGAATAAGATAAGTGTTGATAAGATAAAGATGGATAAAATATGATCTTATTAAATTTTAATACAATATTTGATATTGATATAGGATAAGAGTTGATAGGATAAATCATTTTTTTATTTTATAATAATAATAATTATTATTATGATTATTATTATTATTATTATTGTTATTATTTTATTAATAATAATATGAATTATTTTAGTTAATTACTATTTTATTATTATTCTTATTATGATTAATAATATTATTTTATTATTAATTTATTATTCAATAATTTCTTATCCTTTTCTTATCAAGCTGAATCTCACCCTCATTGACTAGATTAACTTATTCACATAAATGAGGAATAAAGAGTCTTTAATAAATTAGTTTATCCAATTCAGTTTGTGCGTCAAGCACCAGATAAAACATTAATAGATTGAATAAATTTATCCAATTCAGCCAAATTTGACGTGCTAAATAAATTCTTATAATTTGCATAAGTAACCTATTTTTATTTTCGACTCTACTATCCGGTAAGAAATGATATTTAAATTTATTTGCATAGTCGCTAATCGCTATACTTGTGTTCATGCAAATAAATGTTTTGACCTATTATTTCATCCAATATATGTCATCTTTATTTAGTCATTGAAAAAGTAATATTCATGAAATCGTCATGCATCAATACTTACTATTTCATTATTTGTAATTTATAACTTTCGATTAAAAAAATAATTTTTGTAATAATATATAATATAGGAGTTGATATAAAAAAATTTATACAACTATCCAATTAAATTATTTTATATATAGTCATTATTTTTTAAATATTGAGAAAAATTAATTATTTTTATTTATATGATAATATTTAATTGCATGATAATGTAATTTTACATGGTTCATAGCAATTCAAACTATCTTTTTGTTCTGTTAGAATTTATTTATTTGTAGGTATGTTTTTTTTACGAGAGTATCTATTAATGTGGATTCGGTGACTAATTATTAAAAAACATTTCAATACCTAATTTGTATGTGCTTTTATTATTATTTTTAAGTATAACTACAAAGCTATATTAAAATATCTGTTGAATAGTGTCATATCATGACATAATATACTGTGATGTTTCTCGAATAGCCGACGGATAAATATTTCATGTTACTTAGTTTGTTTATTTTTTATAATTTTTATAACTAAATTCATTAAATTTTGTTATCATTTTATGTTTTATATGATTGTAATAAACTTTTTCTTAGTCAAATTATTAAAATAGCTAACTTGTAAGAGGTTTAGAGATTTGCGGACCATTTATTTGAGTTTACGATGCACCTCTCAAAAAATAATGTATTGAAAAATATTAATTTATCACATTAGATCATATAACTCATCAATATGTCATATTAGATCATGAAATAGTAACAAAATTCGATGAATTTAATTGTAAAAATTATCAAAAATAAATACATTAAATAACATGAATGTATACCCCATAAGGTATTTAACAACTCACCTAATAATATTTTTAGGGTAATTATTCTTGCATATCTAGTTATTGCACACCTATTACATACCTATGATGTTTTTGCAAACTCAAATTTATTGACTCATTAAACTCTTAATTGTTTTACCATAACCACTCATGCGCCTCAAATAACAATCTTCGGGATAATCGCAAATCAAATAACTGTTCCGTAAATTCTCTCTCAATTTGGCTCTTGAGATTTTGCTTTTTGTTTTCACTAATCACAATGGTTATGTCTAGGCATATTAAAAAACACAGCATAACCATGATTGATAATGAGACAAATTGAGAGGGACATAGCTCATAAAGGAGCCTTTAATTATGGCTTCTGCCTTCCAATTGTGAGATCGTAGTGAAAATGATCATTCCAATTTCATAAGTATGGACAAAACTAAACTCTCACTAATATATCTAAAATGGCCACACACACTGTCACGTTACCACATAAAAAATAATAGACATGTGCATTCAGAAAAATGTCTTATGTGCCGGCTTTAATTTGTTTGCCAAATTTTCACAAAAAGAACAAGAAATGGGGCAATAGCTAATTAAGATCGAATTGTCAATTCTAGCTACTCCCCACATCCATCATTTTCTTTTGTCAAAAATGGGTCATGTTCTTAGTTACCATCCGGGAAAGGAAATCCTTTTGAGATAATCATAAATTAAATAACTGTTTGATCTAATTTTAATCATATTTGATCGCGATTTTGCCTTTAATCGTTCATACCCACCTGTCCTAAAAATATTTTAGACATACCGTTATGACCCACTAATTTTTACTTATTACTTATTTAATTTTATTTAGGTATTCTTAAATTTATTTTCATATTAGTGTATTTGACGGACTCCTTTGAGTCATAATTAAATTTTAATAATAACCAAAAATCAACTCAGACCTCACAGGATTTCACGAGATCGCAAAATTACTATTTTTAGCTAATATTTCAAGGATTAAAGTTAATAATTAATTTTTTTAATCTTATTAATTTATTCTTCTTTATTTATTTTACGAAATCTTCGTAAGAAAAAAATTGGGATGTTACAGTGACTGCGGCAGCGACGGCGGCGTGGCGAAGACGATGCTGTGGGGGGGGTGATGGCAAGGAGAGCTCAATCTACAAGAAGGGGTCCGATTTGGGGATTAGGTTTTAACATTTGGGGGATTTTTATTATTTTTTTCTTTTCGAACCGGGTCGGGTCAGACCGGTTCAGTTTGGACCCAAGGAAAAATGGGTTTCGACATGTGGAGGGTTCACGTGTGACTCCACGTCAGCGACGTTAACTGACACGTCATCACCATTCATCACCAACCGTCCACAGGGACCAAAATCAAATTTTCATATTTTACAGGGACTAAAACTTGTAAAGAGGGATTAAAACCAAACTTTTTCATATTATAGGGACTAAAAACTTAATTAACCCTAAAATAAAATAACTATCACCATCAACAAGAAAAAAGAAAAACACCCTCCAAATATTCTATTGTCAACTGAATCAATCCAATCCAAGTTCATGAACCTAAAATCGTATAAATACCCCCCACATTCCGAATCTCCAAAGTTCGAATTTTCAACACATTCCGTCAAAAATATATCCCAAAATTCTCGATTCCTTCACTCTCTTTCTGCAACGCAATAATGATGCCAACCTGTCTTCGGAGGACGCGTGCCTCTCATCGACAACCACTCAATGTAATATAATTTTATTATGCAAACAAATTAATGTGTAATTAAAGTAATATAATTACCTCATATAAACAAATACATATTTTAGAAGAAAAGAATTCAATCAAGAATTTTTTTTTGGTAAAATTCAATGAAAACATTTAACTTCTTAAAAAATTCAAAAAAATTGCATAATAATACATAAGTGAAAAGCCGACTAAATAGAACCAACTTTATTGGCATCATTCTTAAATTTGTAACAATCACTACTCAATAACTATAATAACAATAATAATAATAGAGCATGTTTCAGTGTTTTTGGCTACTATATATATAGAGCATCACCTCAACGCGGAAGGTAATTAAATCTCTGCATTTGTGCTACAACTCTCAATATGACATAACTGATTTCCTCAACTTCATTTTCAAAGCGATCTCAATGCTTTGAAGTGATCACTGTAGGAAGGCTTTTATAGCCTTTTGCTTTCCACTACTCCTTTTAAAGCCTTCACTTAAAAGAAAGAAAAAAAAAGAACAAAAACGTTTGTTTTGCATTGATCAGATCAACTATTAGAGCTTCTGGTTGTTTCGTTGTCTTCGGAGTGGTTAAGGACAAATTACAACTTGATCCATCCTAATTAATTGAGGTTTGTTTCTTAATCTTGTTCTATCTTAATTCAACTTAATTTTCTTACTACCTGTTGAAATCGTTTACTTTATCATTTAAAGTAACTTCCTTATTTTAAAGTAGTTAAGTTCAATCTTAAAAGATTTATATGTTATAAAATTTTAAACTATTACCTTTTGTTTTATCAAACTATTGAAATCATTTACTTTATCCTAAAGTGACTTTCTTACTTGACAAAATATTCATTAATCTCTCGTGTGTTCCATCCAAAAACAAATCTCACTTTTGTGAGACTAATTTGGTCCTTTTCTTGAGAGCATCTCTCTCCCCTTCCTAATTTTGTACATTTTAATGAAATTATTCAGATTTAGAATTAATATATTTCTCGTAATTATGAAGAAACAAAATGATTTAAATTTTTTCATCAGACGTGTATTATGATGTTATTGTATATCTGAGATTTTTAGCACTAGATCTTATAACTGAAAGTATAAGCTTATTATGTTTACAACCCAGCAAGTTAATAGGTCAAACATCAAATATTATATGTAATGTAAAAGGTTTATTCCATTACAAAAATTTTTAAAAACTTGATTCTATTATCAAATGAAATTTTATTGAAATTCTATATGACAGTTCTGTCGCACAAGAAGTGGAGCACAAGTTAATTTCGGGCACGTAGCGGTTTGTTGATATTCTAAATGGTATTTTTCACCCTCCAATTATATGTCCTGCATATTTCATTACGTTTTTTTTTCTTTCTTTTTTCCTTTTACCAAGTCTATCTTTCATTACTTGAATTTAATGTATACAAAACATCGAATTATATATATATATATATATAAAATTAATTAATTAATCTAATCTTAAATATTTTGAACATCTCAATTTTTTATTTTTTTTACCAAAATAGTTAGATCAAATAAAGCGTGCAACCCTTGCGTCCTGCCTCATAGGGTGGTCGTCCTAGGTGCAACGTCGCCTAAGGGGTTTTAACTTGTATATGGTTACAGTGTAATCTGTATTCCAAAACATGGGTCAGAACACAAATTTACAATTGTATAGGTCTGGGGTCTGAAATCGCCACTCCCTATGGCGATTTCAGACCCTTTTTATTAAATAAAAAAAATTCTGTGGTCTGAAATCGTCACCCCTTATGACAATTTCAGACACGATACCCATACAAATGTAAATTTTTTTTGCATGGAATATATCATGGATAATAAACTTTCGTACAGTAATATATATGTAAAAAATCCTTGCCTAAGTGTTGTTTGGAATAGGAATCTTGGAGGACGATTAGGAGGAAAGTAGTGATAATGATGATGATACTAATGGAAAAGTGATTGAGATCTTTGTGAGTTAAAAAGGGGTGTCATTCAACAAAAACACCAAATGATTCAAGGTTTCAAGCAATTAAGAATTAACCATATAATTACATGTATTAGATTGTGGAAAGATCCTCATTCAATTTCTTAAAAATGACTCATTTAAAGCATCTGAATGTTCATTTTGTCTGTCACTATGATTCCTTTAGCAATTTTTTGTTCTTGGGTTTCAAAAATTTCTCTTTATGTCTCTTTATATCTTTCTCTCCTTAAGGAATGATTTGGGAATTCACTGCTTTTTTCTGTTGTTGTGATTCTTAGGAATTTATCCGTATTTATTTCTTTTTTTATGAATGAATACAAAATATCTATTTTTGTAAACAAAAAAAAAATACTAAAANCAAAATATCTATTTTTGTAAACAAAAAAAAAAATACTAAAAATAGAAAGAGCACGGTATAATAAGTAGATGTAAAGGTGTTCAAGGTCCATTATAAAAAAGCTATTATGATAATATTGAAAAGAATGAAAATCATTTTAAAAATTTGTGTGAGACCATTTGCAAAACGTAAAAAATTTGATTTAGAAAAGGCTTTCGAAAGTATTCATGAGTGTTTTTAGCAAGTTATCTAGAAAATGTTCTTTTGATTATGGGTATGATATGTTCAACATGTACCACCCTAACTAGCTACTTACGCTTAAGTCGTAAGTAATGCTCACTAGTTTGTTACTTCTCGGCTAGATTACTTTTAGACTTATTTTTAAAAGTACAATTTTTACAAAAATATGGACCAATTTATAACTTTTTCTTTGTTTAACAAAATCTTGGTTATGAAAACGTGAGTCGTACTCGTGTCACAACGAATTATATGAACTAAGGAAACTCGTACGCTTGAGGGGAAATTTCAAAGACTTGATTATCATGCATTCATTTTCATTCACACATACATACCAAAGTGGTCCAGGGTTTACATGTGTGACAACAAAATATAAATACATACATACATATAGCTACCCCTACTGTCCCATGTGGAAACGAGGAATAACACACACACGATAACCGTCTGCTATGCGTAAGTTTTCAGAACTCGGAAGTGATGCTCCCTATTACTGCTATTGTCAGAGATTGACTTTGCCATTGCTTCTGCTCAGTGACTTCCCGTCCTACGAATCTCAGCATCTTCGTTTGAGCCCTCAAACTGGAGTCATCTCTTACATTCGCATGTAGATTCGAGACTCTGTGGCTCCTCCAAAATATTCCATATTGTCTTGAAACCATAAGTAAATGGGGGTGAGAACTTACGTCCTCATTGGAAATCCTGTGGGAATGACCTTTTCTTTATATTCACTTATGATCCCGCCGCTAAGGGGGTCTCTAAATTATAAAAATTAAGATGCCCTATTTCATTTTAGCCCATACTAGTCCTGAGCAGCTCTATCTATTTACTAGGTGATGGGGGAAGTCTAATTTTGAATTACCTATTACTAGGTTATCGTGCTTTCTAATCTTAATCGCTTGACGTTTGCCTTATAACGTATACATACGTTATTATTTATATAACTCATATATACACACATCTCATAACTTTTATGCATGGGGGTTATGGGGATCCTCTTATGCACCCTGTCAGGCTTTCCTTCGAGGTGCATCCTTCTTGTACTTTCCTCCATGTACCCAGTGGGACCGTCATCCCCTGCTGAGTACAACCTACTTTTCCTTTCCTTAGGTTGAGCTCATACCTGATGTGGTTACGACCCATAGACGCATTTAGCGTATAACATAGTGACCATTCCTTCTGACGGATGGTGAGGGGCTTGACCTTGGACAAGCCAGAGGTGGACTATCTTGCATTCTTCGCATAATCTTGATTTCTTAGCATAACCTTGCTTTCTTAGCATAACCATTCATTCTTGCCAGATGGTGAGGGGCTTGTCCAATGAAGTGCCAAGATGGGATTCCTATTTAATAACTATGTAACTATCCATAAGGTATACCAAACCAGGTTGGCCGGAACCAACCTAAAGTCTCATTCAATTCTAAGATTCATTTATTATCTTTTTAAACTTTAGCATTTAACATTCTAGCGATCTAATCTAAAGTCGCCCTAACTCTTCTAGTTGGCAACCCTTAGTTCCTCATGATGCATGTCAACGTTCAAATATGACATATGATAGATACAACAAGAACATAATTCAAACATGCAACCCTATACATTTCTACGAATGCATACACAGACATGCAATAGGGAAGGTTTGTAAGTTTCGCTCGACCATCTCTCTATACGACCAAGAAACTCCTAGTTTGGAATACTTTTGATTTAGTTCCAGTCACTTTAATTCTATCCCCAATCCAGATTTACAAATCTTCTCAAATTCCCAACTTAACCCTCCAAAACTCACCTAACTCCCTTTTTACCCCAAAATTCCCACTCTTCTCAAAATTTTGTTTATCGAAAACCAAAGGGTTCAATGACTCCACCCCAAGGTTTTTGATAGTTCTAAACTCATTTTTCATGTTATTAAACCCATATTTTTAACCCACATTCTTAAATTCCCATTTTGCCCTTTTTATTCCCAAAATGTCATTTTACCTGAAATTCCCGATTTTCTTCAAAATTTTAGTTATAAAAAACCCAAAGGGTGCAAGACGTCACCCCAAGGTTTTTAATAGCTCTAAAATCAATTTTCACAAATATAAACCCAGATTTTCAATTCCAAACCTTGAAATTCCAATTTTGTCCTTTTATGCCCAAAGCGGTGTTTTATTCAAAATTTTGGTTATCAAAAACCCAAAGGGCCCAAGACTTCACCCCAAGGTTTTTGATAGTTCTAAAATCATTTTTCACAAATACAAACCCAGAATTTTAATCCAAATTCCCAAAATTCCAGTTTTACCCTTTTTGCTCAAAACGTCGCTTCACTCAAAATTCCCAATTTTTTTTCTAATTTTTAGTTATCAAAAACCTAAAGGGCCCAAGACTTCACCCTAAGATTTTTGATAGCACTAAACTCATTTTTCATAATTATCAACCCAGATTTTCTTCCCTAATTTTTAAAATTCTCATTTTGCCCTTTCTCGCCCAGAAACGTCGTTTTACGTAATTTACTCAAAAAATTGGTCAGGGGCTCCAAAACTTTTGAAACTTAACACCCCCACTCAATTTTTCGTGTAGATTTAAAACATGAGGTTATTTTTTCAAGTTGAAAACCCCTGAATACAGTTCAGACCCAAAACAGAATCAACTCTTACAATTTTCCAAAATTTCTCTAACAATCCTAGCTAAAATTCTTGCATGAATTTTCCCCAATTAATTTTCCTCAACCAAGACCAAATCAAAGCATTCAAACATAGCCTTCCAACATGCATGCAATCCAATTTCAACATTAAGCAAATTAAAGAAAAAGATTAAGAAATCTTAGCCTTTCTCTTGAAGGAGAAACCCCGTTGTCTGCAGTGCTAGAAAATCCACCTAAAGCTCACGAACTTCCTGGCTCTTCCCTTTCCATTAAGACCTATTCTTCCTTGAGAGAATGCAGAATAAGAACTCAGAACTTGATAAATAAGATGGAAGATGGAGCTGTCATCCCCTTGAAGCCGATGGTGCATGAATGGCAGTTTTGGCCTCTACGGTGGCCTTGAATGATGATGCATGTGACTTGGGTTGCCTGATGATGAAAACCATGGTGATGGAAGGATGATTATGATGAAGATGATTCAGATGAGCTGGCGATGAAGAGATGATGATGGAAATGGAAATGATGGCGGCAGTGGGGAGCTAGATGTGGTGGCTATGGAGGATGGCCAAGCTTTGAAGATGATGCCCCATGGTGGCGATTTTGGAAGATGAATGGGGGAGGTTGGAGTTTTACATTTCAGATGAGGGAGAGGAGAATAAAATGGGCTGAACTGTGAAGAGAGTTGGAAGATGGAATGAAATTTCTTTACTAAAGGAATATATATATAGTAATTTAAGGAAGTGTTTTTGCATGTCAATTGACATGTTGTGGGCTGCATGGCCGTGTGGCCCATGGGTATGAGGGGGAGCTGGATGGGCTGCCACATGGAGGACATGTGTCACGTGGTGGCAACGTATGGCGGCGATGTGTTACTGCATAGGTTTTTCGGGTGCGATTCGGGTCGTTTCGATACCTAAAAAGAGGCGCTTTGATCTCAAAAAATTAGAATTGATTTAAATTAGGTATAATTATTTATTTTCCTTTAAAAAGGGATTAAAAACTCATATTTGGTCTTAAGAAGACCTCATGTGAAAAAGGAAACAATCCAAGGGCTCTAAAGACCGCACGTAACACTACAACGGTTACCCGCATGAGAAAAGAACACAATTTTTTTGAAATGGCTCTAAGGTGAAATAAGGGTATTTAAGGACTTGGAATGACAAATAAATCTACTACAAGACATTCCTTGGTAATTTAGGCACAAATATGAGTCTACCGAGGCTATCAGTTGGCCGACGGGGCTTACCAAGGCTTATCGGGCAACTAAAGACTTAGGAAATGTTTTCCGCCTTTTCTAAATACCTAGTTGACCTATTAGTAGCTTGAATAAGCCTTTCAAGGTATAATTTGCGCGAGAGGTGTTGAAGAAATTCCTAAATGTATCTCGATTCAGTGGGCTTCCACTCCAACAACAAGAAAAATCGATGCGTAAGTTTTCGGATGCATGTGCATCACTGCACAAGAAGGAAAGTAGGAAAATTGTGGTCTCATTTATTATGGAGACTATGGTTGTATATGTGTTTTCTTTTAGATCTCTCGTTTTCGAGAGAAGTGGAGTTTGTCCACACGGTGTAGTGAAGAAGTGACGATGACACGTCACACACGCGGGGTCTTTACACGATTCGTCAAGGAAAGAAGAGTTCTCTTGAGGATTTTCTTCAAAAGAAAGGAAATGACGATGGTAGTGAGAAAGATAAAAGAGTGAGGGATGGATGGTGAATATGTCGATGAGGGTAATACAAGATTTCCATCAGAGAATTTGGCTTGCGGTCGACAAAAGGGAGAGTTCTTGATTAAGTTCGGTGGGACTTAGAGAATTAGTTTCTCTAGTGATCTTCATACCATTTCAACATGAAATGATGAATGAGAAATGAACAAGGTAGTGACTCGGAGGCGTTAGTTAAAGAAAGAATAGGAAGGTTTTCAAGAAACGACTTGGAAACTAAGAGAATTTTCAAAGGAAACTTAATGGGGAATGCATTCACTTTTATTGTAATTGGATTTGAATGGCCAGTTTTGGAGCTTCCAACCTACAATAGAAACTAAAATGTATCTGAGATAGAGGGCTTGTAGAGGCATCTTTATTGCCCTCACGATGGGTTTTGTCTTTACGGAGGTGAAAAAAGATTAGTGTATAAATGGAAGGAAAGTAAAGGAATCACTTGGATCCCGGAATAAAAGGGGTCTTAACTTTCCAAGCGAAATATAAAAAATTATGAGGTATGATTACTCTTTTAAAAGAGGTGGCGATACACACATGGCCAAAAGACGAAGTGTCCTTGGGAAAAAGCGTTCTGAGAAAGTGCTCAGAATAGTAAGGAAAAAGTGGGATGTTACAATTTCACCCCTTTAAAAGAATTTTTTTTCCTCGAAATTTGATGCTTATGAGTAGGCTTAGAGACTTGACCTGCGTCAAGGAACCAAGTTTTCAGTCACGTGCTTTGAATAAAACATCATGCCAGGAAACTTAGATTATGGGAATAAGTCTAAACCTCGGCTTCCTGCCTTGTAGACAACGATCATCATCTTAGAAATGAGGATTTTTGTTTGCGGCTTGTTTGGATTGGTTTAAGCTTAGGGCTAGAAGGAATTGGTTTACTCTTGACCTAGAAAATGCTAAGGTTGTAAGGGAAAGTTTGGTAGACAAGATGGCAGACTATAACCATAGATTGCGGGTTATAGGGTTTTTGAGTTCTAAGAGTGTCCTAAGGAAACGTAGGGTTAGTCTTTTCACTTTAATGACTCATTTTATTCACTAAAGGTGGGGTAGTTCACTCAAAACTGCCCTTTCGCCTTAGGAGGGTGAGCTAAACTCATATAATAGGTTCTAAGGACTCTACAAAAGTCCGTTTCAAAAACTCAGATGAATTTAGGGTTATTGTCACAAAGGATGTTCACTATAGCCTCATAATTACCCTATCATAGTTCCTTGTAAGCTTTTCTAATGGATCACTAACTCCGATAGGTAAAAAGTAGGCGAATTTCATTAATCCATCTATTGTTACCTATATAAAGTCTAATCTTCCTTGTGTGTTGGGTTAATCCAAACACTAAGTCCCTCGAAATACCTACATATGTTCCCTATACTTACTATGCCAACTAATCCTGACATACTTCTAAATCATTGATTTCCTCCAACTATCGACGCATTCCTACATTTTAAGACCCCCCTGACGTCCGCCTCTCTCATCGCCCTCCTGACTAACTGAATTTGGGTAAGATCGTCTGTCTTATTCCTAGGCTTTGGTGAATTTCACTGAACTATGTTGCATCTGACTCTTTGTTTCCTATGATTTTTTCTAAACCCATTAGGGTTCGAACTTCACTCTCCTTAGATATTCCACCAAATCAACGATTTTTATCTAAGAGACATACTCCACCTTACTGACTTCTTCTCTTGACTGATCTTACCAATGATACTCCAGCTACCTTCACTATATAGGAAACCTAGGGTAAAGGATATTAGCTATTGATCCCATATCAAGGGATACAATGATAGGGAAATTACCTATTCACTCAGGGGCACTTCAACATATTCTAAGGAAATATTTCCTTGAACCCTATGCACTCCAGGGATATCCGGTAGAGTTTTGCTTAATATTGACGTTAAGAAACGTCAAAAAGGGATATTCCTAGTTATCTACTTACAATAGTGCAATGGTACTGACTCAGGTTCTTTGTGGTCTACACTCGATTCTAAGCTTTGGTGGCTAACTCCAAGGTTCAATTACTAAACAAAGGATTATAAACATAATCACATCTTGACACCACTCAACTTGCCTTAGTTGAATCAACACCTAAAGCCATAATTTAGCATGGGGGACAACTGGGGTTACCTGAAGTCCTATCCCTCTATTGGGAGATGATAGTAATGACAGAACTGATCTCTTTTAAATGGGGCAACTATCATGCAAGATTTTCTATCATATCTGGTGAAACCAGGGTATGCTATAAAGGGTAGATGAGTTTGGTAAACTAGATTTCTTAACATGATATAAAGGGGTACAATTTGCACCATATCCTGGAATTAATAAGGCAGAATTATGAGCTACGCAATAATGCCTAAATAAAAGGAATAATGGACGTAACCTATCGAAACAGGTTAATAGAAATAACTTGGTTTCCTAGGGAACAAGACTGTATGAGCCTTAAGACATGCAATAGAATTTAGGCCATCTAAATGAAGAGAAAGGCCTATCTCAAAGTCTATTCCTTCAAAAGAATAGAACATCCAGCGAGGGAATTCAAAGATTCGTGAGAAGAGGAAAGTAAGAAGGTACAAAGGTTATGGTTTTATTTAAGGAATTTTTACTATGGTGGAAAAATGAATAACACAGGGGAGTGTTTTAAGTCAAGGATAGGAACAGAGAACTTGTCGGGCTCATTTTCTCATAACTATTTCTCTTCTTATTACTAACGGTCAAAACATAGAGAGACGCTTAGTAGAATGCTAAGTTTCTCAAGAAAAAGGATTATGGAGTCCACTCTGCACTGACTATCAAACCCTGAATACATCAACAAGTCATAGAGTTAGCTAGGGTCTACGTTTCTGAAAAATGCAACAGTTGGATGAAAGCAAAGTGATAGAGTGTGTTATGGTACACAACTTCTTGTCTTAAAAGATAGGACCAAGTGCGTGGTGATCTTATTCTAGATATGCATAAAAAGCAAGGCTAAATCAATGTTCAGGTACCATTGAATCTTGATTTAGACTCCTGACCTTATGTACAAAGGTGTTATTCTTAAACACCGAGAAAACTGGCATTGAATTATGCTCGAAAGCATAGACAAGCTCAGTCCTCAGGCTCAATTGGACCAACTTGCTCTGATAGAAAAAAATATGACACCCTAGCTAGCTACTTATGCTTAAGTTGTAAGTAATGCTCACTAGTTTGTTACTTATCGGTTGTATTACTTTTATACTTACTTTTGAAGGTACAATTGTTACGAAAATATGGACCAATTTTAAAACATTTTCTTTGTTTTACAAAATCTTGGTTATGAAAACGTGAGTCGTACTCATGTCACGGCGGATTATATGAACTAAGGAAACTTGTACGCTTGAGAGGATATTATAGCTAGGAACATGGTTATTAAACTCTCGAGTTAACTTGTAAACTGTTACGAGTTTACAATTTTACTACACAAAATAAGTTAACACTTATGTAAACTCTTTCTTGGTAAACTCGTACGAGTTTAAGCAAACTCTTAATTCAACTAGCGAGTTTACAAGTTAAAATCTATCTATGAGTTTACGAGTTTACCTCAAAATGTACAAATTTTGTAACTTTGTTAGATACTTACCTAACTTTGTTTATATTAGATAATATATATTGAGTTTATTTAGCTAATTTCCTATATTTATTATAATTGAGCTATGTTTTATTGAACTATAAAATAATACGATATTGAATAAAATATGACATAACCACTAAGTGTCATGCATTAAGGTGTATTTTATGATATTTATTTCATTAATTTAATTTAAAGTTAACATTATTCAATTTCAATTATAAAGACAATATTTAATCAAATTTAATTTCTAATTATATTGCTTATAACATTTTTTTTTACGTATGTAAACTCATACGAGTTTACGAGTCGAGTTTATGATTCGAGTTTGCTGAGACTCCATGAGTTTACTTAAACTCTCGAGTTTGTCTTTTGCTTTTGGTTGGCTTATGACTCTGGTTTGTGTTTCTGGCTAATTCATGGTTGAGGGAAAGTTTGGTTGATTTTGATGTATACAGTCTGAAAATAATATTAATGCAGATGCACAGATAAGAATGATGCCCGTGCGTGCTAGTTAGGATTTAGAAAAGGAGAGGCTTGTAATTCTATAGCTGACTCATGGTTCTAAACTTGAGGGACAGTTAGGGTGATTTTGGTTTCTAATAGGTAAGGAAAAGGGATGGTATAAGATGCATGTAGTATGAAAATAATGCTAATGCATAATGCATAAATGAGAATGATGTATTTGTGCTCGTTAAGAAAGTTAGGGTTGAGCAATACCTGGCTAATGGAGACAATTAATGCTTCTCTCCTTCTTTCAGACAAGTTTGAATGCTTGCTTCTTTCACCATCCGATTCTTTGTATGCTTCATCCTCCTCCTAACCTTGTGCAATTGAAAATGAAAATATTTTGTTTTTTGTTATACAATTCTATAAAGAATGCGTGAACTGACAAGTTGATATGTGTTTCGCTATTTATTTTCTATTTCGTGTATATTCTTATCGACTGTTTATGGACATATATATGCAGAAGGAAGATATAGCAGAACAAGATCAAGAGTGAAGGATATGGGTACCGAAATTCCTATGCAAAATGTGGTAATCAAATTGATAGCTGACTTGGTAAAGGAACATTTGAACTATGTGGTGTTTTATGAGAAGAAACTTAAGGAACTAGACAATGTTGTTGAGAACCTCCAGCAAGAGAGAAAGTTGAAGGATGATAAAATTAAGGAGGCGGAAGATCGATATGGGAGAGTAATATACGATGATGTCAAAAAATGGTTGGGCCAAGTAGATAAAATAATTGATGAATATGACAAGTTCAGTAGAGAAGAAGACCGTGAACATGCGAGATGTTCCCTTGGCCATCCTCCTAATCCGGCGATAAGGTATCGTCTCAGCAAAAAAGCAGAAGATATTAAAAAGAAGGTTAATGATCTCCTGGCAGCAAACCCTGGTGTCGTATCTCATTGGGGAGGCCCACCTTCCATGGGTGTTGCTTTTACCAACATTGATTATCAAAGCTTTAAATCGAGAGACGAGACCATGAATAAGATTATGGCAGCACTGGAAGACTCAGGTGCTAGAATGATCGGTGTTCATGGGCCAACTGGTGTGGGGAAGACCACTTTGGTTAGAGAAGCTGCTAACGAGGCTCGGGAAAAAAAGTTGTTCAATCGGGTGATTAATGCCAACGTGACCAAAAGTCCTGACATCAGGAAAATTCAAGGGCAGATTGCTGACAATCTAGGGATGAAATTGGAAGAGGAAAGTGAACATGCAAGAGCAGTTCGCATACAAGAGAGGTTGAAGAAAGAGAAGGGAAGCACCCTTATAATCCTAGATGATCTAGGGGCACAAGTTGATCTGAATATATTGGGAATTCCATCGGTGAATAAAGAAGGAAGATCTTCTACTACTGTGCCTCTCAATAAGACAGAGTCAAAACAAACTCCCGCACCTGGTGCAATTAAACCAGAAGGAAAATCTTCTGCTGCTGTGCCTCTCAATAAGACGGAGACTAAACAAACTTCCGGACCTGGTGCGATCAAAATAGAAAAGACCTCTGGTGGTTCCAGTAAGTCGAAAACAGAAGAACTTTACAAAGGGTGCAAGGTCTTGCTGATTTCTGAGGTGAAGCAAGTATTGAGCCAAATGGATGTGGAGGCAAGGTTAATTTTCTCAGTGGACGTCTTAAATGGCGTGGAGGCAGTGACCTTGTTCAAGACAATGGCTGGAATAGATGACAAAAATTCTGAATTTGGAAATCTAGCAGCTCAAATCGCCAATAAGTGTAACAGGTTGCCCATGTCAATAGTTACAATTGCAAGAGCATTGAAAGACCAGAGCTCCTCGATTTGGAAGGATACCAATCTGCAGCTTGAAAGGCAAACACAAACAGGAACGCCAGAGTGTTCTACAAAGTTGAGTTATCAGCTTTTAGAAAATACGGAGCTCAAGACTACCTTCTTGCTTTGTGCTCGTATGGGTCATGATGCATTGGTTACAGATTTGGTGAAACAATGCATTGGTTTGGGTTTTCTTCAAGGCATCTACACAGTACGGGAAGCCAGATATAGAGTACAAACATTACTTGCAAAGTTGAAGCAGTCAGGTTTGTTGTCTGACAGTTATTCAAGTGATCGTTTCACGATGCAAAATCTTGTTCGCAATGCTGCTTTGTCAATAGCATCTGAGGAGAGCCATGTGTTCTCATTGACAGAAGGAAAACTAGATGAATGGCCTGACAAGGATATGCTTGAAAGGTACACTGTTATTTCCTTACAACATTGTGATGTCACTGTGGAGTTTCCTAAAAGCATAAGATGTCCTAGACTTATAGTCTTTCATCTTGTCAATAGTGATTCACATTTGAAAATACCAGATGAATTTTTTCAAGAAATGAAAGAACTTAGAGTGTTGATTTTGACTGGAATCCATCTCTCACCATTGCCTCCATCAATTAGATGCCTAACAAAACTCAGAATGCTTTGTTTGGAGCAATGCACACTAGGTGAGGAATTAGGTATCATAGGAGAGTTGAGCAATTTGAGAATTCTTAGCTTTTCAGGATCTGATATTGAAAGATTACCTGTTGAATTAAAGCATTTATCTAAGCTACAAATTTTCGACACAAGTAATTGCTCCAAACTTGGAGTGATTCCACCTAATGTAATATCAAGTCTAACAAGTTTGGAGGAGTTGTATATGAAAAATGTTTCGATTGAATGGAGGGTTGATAAAGGAAAAAAAAGTCAAACTAAAAATGCCAGTCTTTCAGAGTTGGGGCATCTGAATAAATTAACAAGTCTTGACATACAAATCCCAAGTGTTGCCCATTTGCCCAAGAATTTGTTCTTTGACAAGTTGTATAGTTACAAGATTGTCATTGGCTCTTCGAATCGATATATAGAGTCGGATTTCAAGATGCCAGAGAAGTATGAATCCAGGTTTTTGGCAATACAGGAGAAAGATGGCCTTTACATTCATTCTCAGAAAGGAATCAAAATGTTGTTCGAAAGAGTTGAACATTTACTGTTAGAGAAACTCAATGGTGTCGAAGATGTTTTTTATGAGTTGAATTTGAAAGGATTTCCATATCTTAAACATTTAACCATTGTAAGTAATTCTGTCATTCAGTCTCTCATCAACCCAATGGATAGGAAGCTAGATGATGAGAATGCTTTTCCTAAATTGGAGTCATTGAATCTATATAAGCTCAAGAACATGAAGGACATTTGCTCCTCCTCGTGTAAACTTTCAGCACCCTCCTTTGGTAAACTGAAAATCGTCAAGATCAAGCTCTGTGGTCAATTGGAGACAGTCTTCTTAATTTCTACGGTTGAACTCCTAACTGCTCTTGAAACAATTCAAGTTTCTGAATGTAGCTCTTTGAAGAAGATTGTCCATGTGGAGAATGATAACGAAATTAAGCCTCTTAAGTTTCCTGAATTACGCTCTTTGACATTACAGTCTTTATCTGAGTTTATTGGATTCTATCCCATTTCACCAGCGGAGGGGAACAAAGTACTATTCCATGAAAAGGTCTGTTTAGATCTATCTTGTAAACTTATTTTTCTTTTACATTTTAAACTGTATTTCATTTTCTGTTAGTTAAAACTGAAAAGGAAGCAGCTTGGTAGGTGGCAAACTTTAAATAGATTTATTTTCTCTAGCATAAATAACTTGAGAGTCAAAGTCGAGTCTTTAATTTCTGGATTCACTAATTGTGTGTGTGTCTCTTCGCAGGTTGTAGTTTCCAAATTAGAGAGAATGGAGTTGTCCTCGATTCGAATCAAAGAAATATGGACTGGCCAAAGTCCTGATTTTCAAAATTTGATACACTTGGAGGTGAATGGTTGTGGGGATTTGAAATATTTATTATCATTCTCTATGGCTAGGAATCTGAAGAAACTTCAAAGCCTTTTCATTAGTGAATGTGACAACATGGGACGCATCTTTCTCGAAGAGCAAGGCAATGATGCTAAAAGGAGGGTATGTTGGTTGGTGGCACTATAGATTCAATTTTTATGTAGTTTGGGCCCTGCTGTTGCATTTCCTCTTCATAACTTAGCTCTTTTTAAATTTTTTATGAATTAAAATTTCACTAATCCAAAGGTTTTAAATCACCTAGGGCTATGAGGCTCAAGTGTTTAAGCACTCCAACTTTTATTAGCAACTTCTATTCTTTGTGCGGCTTCATTTAATATGGAACTAATAACCTGTTTTCTTGGATGTTAGAGAACTAGTTTTTTATTTGTATGTTAGAATTTGATAACAAATCTCACATAAGCATACAATATATCTATCTCACCTTGATATATGCACATCTTGACACTATATTCACATTAGTGTATGGTCTCCGATACATTCTCTATATTTATAATGTTCAAAATGCAGTTTTTCAGAGAACTTGAAATCTCTGTTGCGAGTCCTATGATATTGAAAACTTACTTAGAAACATACATGAGCATGCCCTTTATTTTCATGTTCAAATACTATGCCAGCATAGAAATGATATATTTTTTTTCATAAGCTAGCACCAAAAAAAAAAATGTGGACATCTTGATACCCAGGTCATATATACAGTACAGTGAGAACCTGTTAATATATTGTATCTCCAATCTGTCATATTTTTAAGATCTCAAATTGAAGTCTGCAGATGCAATATTGTGATTTGAGAATTACGGTGATGGACTTTGTTTGCATTGAAAATAACAATACAACCATTTTTAATCTTAAACCACAATGTAAAACCTTAATAATCAAGTTATTTCCTACTCTCCTTATCTCTGTTGATTTGATTTGTTTTACCTTTGCCATATATGTTAATTCGATTATCTTGATATTGTGAACCAAAGCAACCAAAGCAGGGCAGCATCTTTCCAAATTTGAAGAATATCAAACTGAGTAGCATGAAGAGTTTAAGCCAGATATGGGATCCTGAAGTCCCTGCAGATTCCTTTGGCAAGCTGGACACTCTGATCATCGAGGAGTGTAATAAATTTGTCAATGTTTTTCCTTGTTACATGGTGGACATGTTTCAGAGTATAAGCAGCTTGACTGTTACCAGTTGCAAGACAATGACAACCATCTTTTACATAGGTGGTCAAAAACCAGGTGCTAGGGTTGCAACCAACTTGCAAGATATTCATTTAGAATCACTCCCAAAATTGGAGCATGTATTGAAATGGGAGGAAGGGCAGGAAGGGATTCTTAGCTTAAACAGTCTGCAGAAGATATGGGTTCATGATTGTGACAACTTGGAAAATATATTTCCTGTTTCTGTGGCAGAAAAGAATCTTGGAAATCTTGAACACCTTGTGGTATGGGGTTGTTTTCGACTGAGGGAAATTGTAGCCAAGGGAGAAGATGACGAACACAAGAAATTTGATTTCCCCAAATTAACCACTGTGAAATATTTAGAACTACCCAAGTTCAAGAGTTTCTATCCGGGAGCTTATGAATTGAGTTGCCCACTGTTGAGCGACCTGTCTGTTGAACTTTGTAACAAGCTGGAACTATTTAGAGAAGAAGAAACCACAGCTGCACAAGCAAAGCCTAACATCTTTCCTAAAGAGGTAATAGAAAACCTTTCAACTCGAGAGCTGTTTCTAATTCATAGAAAAATATAGCAAAAATTATAGCAGAAGAAAAACAAATTAAAACAAAATAGTAAATGACATGGAATACATATGCTTTCATACATTTAACTTTTACTTGAACTTACTTTCTTTTTCATCATTTATTTCTTACAGGCAATCAATAAGTTGAAGTCTATGCAAATTGAGTTGCGACATGCAAAGTTGCTAACCCGCTTTCGAAGGGACAAATTAGAAGAGCTTCACTTATGTAGATTAAAGAATACTGATATTCTGTATTCTTTCCTTCATCACAATCCTAATCTGAAGAGCCTATGGTTGAGCGACTGTTCCTTTGAAGTGTTGGTGCCTCTTGAAAGATCTCATGAAATTGAAAGGTTAGGGGTTGTTCCAAAGTTGAAAAGCTTGAAGTTAACTGACTTACCTAATCTTAACAAGATTGGCTTTGAACGAGATGCAATTCTTCAAAGGATAGAGTTTTTAGTTTTAAAGAATTGTCCTGAGTTGGGCACTATAGCACCATCCACGGTATCTCTCAATCACTTGACAAATCTGGAAGTGGTTGATTGTGAAGGATTAGAATATTTAATGTCACCATCAACCGCCAAAAGCTTGGTTCAACTCAGCACCATGAAGGTAATCAACTGTGAATCTCTTGAGGAAATTGTATCAGAGGAAGGAAGTGAAGAAGAAGAAGAAGAAGAGGAAGAGGAGGAGGAAGACGAGGAGGAGGAGGAGGGGGGGGAGGAGGAGGAGGAGGAGGAAGAAGAAGAAGAAGAAGAAGAAGAAGAAGGAAATGCAGGCAAGGTTGACATTATTTTCAGACAATTGAAAGCTATAGAACTTGTGTCTCTAAAGAGCCTCAAAAGTTTCTGCAGCTCTAGGAGTTGTGTCTTCGAGTTCTTGTCGTTGGAGAAATTCGTGGTGAGTGCATGCCCCAAAATGGAAAAATTCTCCCAAAATTTCTCTCAGGAAGTCAAGAGCACACCAGTTTTGCAAAAAGTATATGTTGTACATGACAAAGAGAAGAGGAGATCGTGCTGGAAAGACAATTTACAAGCTACAATACAATATATGTTCGAGAACAAGGTACATGCATATGGACAACTATTGTGTGAATTTTCATTTTCTTTTGGGCGATTCTCTTTTTCTTTCCTCATTTAAATTTTAAAAAAATTCATTTCGCTTGAAGAAGATTTAGTTTGAATTAGTGGTAAAGAATAACAAAATTAAATAAAATGGAAAAGATGCAATTATTTGGATGTTAAAAAATGAGATAAAATTGAGAAAATTGTATCAAATTTCTTACCCCGTTATTCTTTTTTCTCCCCTTCACATTTCCTTATTTTCTTCTCATAACTTGGGTTAAGGGATTGAAAATGAACCAAGAAAGAAGAAATGAAACAGTGTATAAAGTTATATAAAAAATGTTATTTGTACACTCAATTTCATATACTCATACATACACAATTTAAATTAGGTAATTAATGATTATTATACGTATACAATGCAGTTTTCCAAAATAGAGCATAAACTTAAAGACATTAAAGCACAAACTTTATGCGCGTTCATGCACAAACTTTATTTGGACTACACTACAAACCTATAGTTTAGAGTTATATGCCATCTGAACTTCATTTAAAAATGCACAAACATTATAAATAGTAAATCACAAATTTTATACGTACAAATGCACAAACATTACAAAATTATCAGAATGTTTTACAATCTAAACTTTATTTAAAAAATGCACAAACTTTATTTTCACGAATGCACAAACATTACAAGCTTGTAGATGATATTCTCAACTGTATTTAATTAAGTGCACAAACGTTACAGACGTTAAAACACAAACTTTATGTGTATAAGTATGGCGCGTTTATTTTTGGATGTACGTGTAACAAGGCTCAAGTTATATTTATATCATTAATGTTAATGCTTAACACGTTGTAAGAATAATTCTTGGTTAGTCAATGCTTGTACTTATTTCATCAATGGTTCATTCAATACTAAATGGCGGAACTCTTCAGAGATATTGAGAACTTATGTTATTTTGTGTTTCCACTCTCTTCTACTCTATTCAATTTCTGTGTTTATAACCAATTTGCAATATTTACAGAAATTTTTTGAAGGCATGGATGAGTTAAGTGTTCACGAACATCTTGACCACCTGGAAAAAGTCTGGCCAGGCAAAGGCTTGCCAAAAGATTGGTTTTACAGTTTGAAAACTCTGAAGCTGGAGAATTGCGAATTCGAGCCATACGCAATTCCATCCAACGTCCTTCGCCGTCTGAGGAGCTTGAAAGAACTGGAACTGCGGGCTTGCAACAATGTCACTGTTATTTTCGAAATGAATGACCCCAAGTTTAGGGGAGCGTTCCAACTAAAGAAGCTGACTCTAGAAGAGCTACCGAACGTGACATGCATCTGGCAACAACAAACTTCCGTCACCGACGGTAAAGAAATTACCCCCGTGACAGACATTACCTCAGACAAGCGAAGACTACTTCGCGGCTTTAATAATCTTCAGCAGGTGACCGTCGCCGATTGTGGAAAGGTGAAGTTTCTGTTCCCTGCTGCCCTGGCCAGAGATCTTAAGATGCTCGAGACGCTCGAAGTGGAAGATTGTGACGAGTTGCTAGAAATTGTTGGAAAGGAAGGGAGAGCAGCAGAAGGGACGGAAGAAAAGTTTGTGTTTCCCCGTCTAACCAAGCTGGAACTTGACGCGTTGCCACAGCTCGCTCGCTTTTACTCTGAAAGGTTCAGTTTGGACTGCCCCGAGTTAAACTCATTACAAGTGACGGACTGCAGTGAGTTGGAACTGTTTCACAGTCAGCAAGAAGCACGTTCTGAGGGCCAAGCCCTTTTCTCAGATATAAAAGTAACACAGATTTTTTTCCCCCCTTTCTCTAGTTTTCTTTTGATTTACTTATCAAAAATGTTACATGTACACCCAATTTTATACACTCATACATAAACCATTAATAATACACAAACTTTATTCTCATGAGTGCACAAACATTACAAACTTATAGATTATATTCTCAATCATACTTAATTAAGTGCACAAACAGTATATGCATTAAAACACAAACTTTATGTATATAAGTATAGAGTGTATGTATGATGTATTTTTTTGGTGTACGTATAGTCAGGACGCTTTACTTATTGATTGACATCCCTTCCCCCCCCTCCTTTCACATTTGTTTTGCCTTTAATAGGGCATTTCCAAGGTGGAGGAGCTGTATCTCAACTGGAAAGACGCTTCGGTGCTGTGGTCGTGGCTGCGGCAACACACGGGTCAAGACCTCCAGCATTTATATGAACTCGGCCTGATCTTCGACGATGACGTGGACGGGAACTCCACTTTGCCCCCCGAAATACTCGAGCTGTCAAAGCTGCAGCTATTGTACGTCTATCAGTGCCCGGTTCTGGCAACGTTAGCGCAGTGCTGCTCCAACCATCTGAGAGAGTTGTACGTAGCCGAATGCCATGGATTGCGGCGCTTACTCACGTCCTCAGCGGCGAGAGAGTTGGTGCACCTCGAGGTGATGGACGTCCGGGACTGTGAATCGATGAGAGAAATTGTGGCCCCAGAGGAAGGTGAAACGGCCGCGGAAGGGGTCGAGTTTGGGCGGCTGGATAGGATAAGCCTCGAGTCTCTGTCAAGCCTGGAGTGTTTTTATTCGGGCGACGCCCCTTTGCTGTTGCCCTCTCTGAGTCAGGTGGACATAATGCAGTGCTCCAAGATGAGAGCTTTCTCTCGAGGACGCGTGGAGTCTTCTAAAGGAGTTCAAGTTTCGTATGACAGCTCGAATGATGATTTCGTCTTCCACGACGATCTTAATGATGCCGTGAATTTTATGTTGATGGTAAGGGCTTACATCTGCATCAAATTTTATGTTGACTTCAATTTTTGTGTTAATTTCATCAAAAATGCTAGGTGTATACTCAATTTTATACCCCCATCCATACACCATTACTAACGCACAAACTTTATTCTCATGAGTGCACAAACATTACAAACTTATAGATGATATTCTCAATTATACTTAATTAAGTGCACAAACATTATAGGCATTAAAACACCAACTTTATGTATATAAGTATAGGGTGTATGTATTGTGAATATAGTATAATTTTACATTTCTTTTTAATTTTAATGCTTAANATTTTCTAATTATCTTATGAGAAAGTTTGATTTGAATTTTTTGATGAACTTGAAAGTTTGATTCGTACTGTGAATATAGTATGATTTTACATTTTTTTTTAATTTTAATGCTTAATCATATATTTTAAGATTGTGGTAATGGATTAAAAAGCTTTTGGTCTCTAGTGGTCACTCATGCACTGCTTAGTTCATTACCATTATATGAATTTATTATTTAAATTAAAAATATTCATGAATAAATATATTTGAATTTATAAAAGTTATAAATATTACATAAAAAAAACACATAAATATAATACATTATATTTTCTTTGAATAATCACTTTTTAGTTTATTTTAATACCTAACTTAATAGAATTCACTTTGGGTATGTAGCATAGCATGCTTAGTAAGACTACTACAACTAACTGTCTATTATCAGTATTATCTATTGAGTCATGAATATGTTCCACATTAATTGTTTTCCATGACTTTTTTTTTCAAAAATAAAAATAAAAAAATTGCAGACAGGTTTAGTTCTTGGTGATTATCCTGAATTAGAAGAAAAATGGCTTGGTTTAGTGCCAATCCCAGACGACTGGTCTTTTAGCAAGTTGACATCTTTGGTGGTGGAAGGGTGTCAATTTTTATCAAATGCAATACTGCCATCCCATTTACTTCCTTTCATAAGTAATTTGGAAGAGTTGGTAGTGCGGAATTGTGAGTTTGTTGAGGCAATTTTTGATGTGAAAGATACACCAACACATGATTCAAACTTGAAGAATTTGACTTTGGAAAAATTGCCAACTCTGAGGCATGTTTGGAACGAGGACCCTAAAGGAATTCTTAACTTTCCACAGCTTGAGAAAGTTATTGTAGAAAATTGTAAAAGCATAAAAAGTTTGCTTCCGGCAATAGTTGCTAAAGGTAACCTAAAACTATTGGATGTGAGAGACTGTGTGGAATTAGTGGAAATTGTTGCAAAAGATGAAGCAGCCACAGAAGAAGCAAATGTGGCTATGTTCGCCTCCCTAACCTCGTTGACACTATGGGATTTGCCAAATTTGAGGTGCATATGTTCAGGGATGCACATTCTAGATTGGCCCATGTTAGATGACTTGGATATTATTTGTTGTCCAATGCTGAAGATATTTGCAATAGATTTTCAAAATTCTTCAGATTCGTATCCCGAGAGTCAAGATCATTTTACAATCGACAAGCAGAGCTTTGTTTCAGCTGAAAAGGTATGGAAGTTCTTGTCTCAACAATTTGCTTTGAGTTCTCATATATTTATTATTTAGCATATAGATTCCTCCTTGGGTTACTATTTTCTGGTTCACCTTATACCTTAAGAAGAAAATTCTTGTCTCAACAATTTGCATTGAGTTAGCATACATTTATTATTTAGATATATAGCTTCCTCCTTGGGTTACTATTTTTTAGTTAACCTTATAACTTAGTGCGTATAGCTGAATGTGTGTGAGATTTGGAGCTAGCAGCCATTAGAAAAGGGGTTGCTATTTCTCTTCAATTACTCTCTTAGGTGTTGATTGGAAACGAACACTTAGTTGGCATGTTGGTTGAA
>QANU01085176.1:0-20403 GCA_003254905.1 Nissolia schottii | reverse complement strand
ATCCTTTCATTCGAATACGAGGGGATTCATTCGATTGAAATCCTAAAAATTCGTCTTCATTCGACTGCTTAGGAATTCATTCGAAGGAAAGCTCATTTTGGGTTTTCATTCGACTGAATTCCTGGCGCATTCGAATGATGGCTTGAAAAATCGCCTCCCGAGACTCCAGTTCTCATTTTTCCACTGTTCCTAGGGTTCCAAGTAGTACAGTTATGCGTTTCATTTTGCAATATTTCACAAAACTCCTTTAAACCAATATCCCCCCAAAATACTACTAATCCAATCTTCAGTCAAATATACATTTAAACACATATACATATAAAAATTAAACCACATAGACAGTGGGCTTAGGATTACCCACCTCCGATCGAGATTCCGATTCGGTGACTCTGAAGGGGAGATTTTCCTCTTCACGATGGCGTGCTCCGGCTAATTTTTGGAGACTCCGGCACGAGCTCTAGATGTGTCAGAACGAGACCCTCGGTTGCCAAAGAAATGTAAATTCTGAGAAGTTACGAAGTTATAAATAATCACGCATAGTAAAAAGTTATTTTCTTTTTCTTTTTACTTTTCTTTTTCCTTTCTCATGTTTTGCTGAAGCTCTGCTTCAGTTTTCATTTATTATTATTATTATTATATTATTATTTATTTATTTATTACTTAACTTCCTTCAGAAGTTAATTCCCCTTATCTAGCTTCGTTTTTTATTCGATCGCATTTTGTCAGAAAAGTTTTACTCCCGGTTGCCCTAAAAATATTCCGGACATACCGTTGCGACCCATTTATTTTTCCCTTCGGTCCAGAACAATTTCCTCAGGGACCAGGGACTCTTTTGTCGAGCCGAGGAATTCTACGGACGTTTTTGAGTATTCGGGAAATTTCCGTTCGAGTCGAAACTCGTCCAGCGACTCCCAAAAATTACAAAGCAGCTAAACCTAGCCCGTTTCTCAAATTTTCCAAGGTTTCGGAGTTTAAACTCTTCTCCCCTCGCTTCCTTGATGTTTCCCGGCCATTCTTGGCTGCAAAACGGGCAATTTACCGGCTCGTAGAAGCACGGGATGTGATAANATTTGAACAACAAAAGCGCAGACAAACTTTCTAAGAGATTGGCATGGTTGTGACAAGATCTAGAGCTATGTCAAGATCCTAGAAAGTGGTTAAAAAGGCTTTCATCAGGATGTTACACAGAAAATCTAGATGTGCAAAATGAACATCTTTGTACGAGAGGTTCGGACAGATGAAAGGAACACCCTGTGTACACAAGGACGGACACAGGCGAGCCGACTCCCGATTTACTGAAACACCCTAGCTAACTGCATACGCTTAAGTCGTACGCAAGCTCACTAGGTTGTTTACTACCTGGTGGGAATACCTTAGTCCATCGTTATCTTTCATAAGTAGTTGCTTATGAAAATAGGGACCAATTTTTAAACTTTTCATTTGCATTAAATAATTACTAAAATAGAGCCATGCGTCAGAAAGAACAAGTATAACAAACGGTAAAGCCTTTGGGCTTAGCGGATAACAGTCGCACAATAATAAAGCATGAACTACACATTTAGTTAGTCCATCATACAAAGTCACATAGTTATAATTACAATAAGTAAGGTACAAATAACATATACATAATCCAGAAGTACCATATACATAATCCAAATACATAGTATCAAAATGCAAGGGCTACTGGAACACTACTCAGCATGCCCTTGATAAAAAATCCCTGCATCCAGCTATCCCTGTCCATATCCTGTCACGACCACTCACGGCTCCTCGGGCGGTTCGTCGGCATCCTCGAAATATGAGTCATCATAGGTCCCTGAAGTCATAAGGCAGTGGGAGTGAGAACGGTAGGTTCTCAGTGGAAATAACTTTAGTTCCTGTATCTCATGTCATATTAGGTCGGACTTCAGGCCGCTCAGAGATTTCTAAGTGAACATGCATACTAAACATCCTACTGATTATTATCTAGCCTAAGGTTCTGAACGGCTTTATCTACATTACTAAGTGATGGGGGAACTACTCTTGCTTACTAAGTTCTCGTGCTTATTAACATTACGTATACATACATAGCCGTCTCGAGCATTCTCTTGACGGTAATTGTAGAATATCAGATACATACATTTCATATACTCATGCACAGCAGAATGAACATGCTTTTGGAATATATGTTATCCCCACATTAGTAGTGCCCTCTTTCGACAGTACTACGACGGGATAACCTCGCACCATCCAGGTAGGCCCTCTTTCGACCTTCCTGCGGTAGGCTTCCACCTGCCGCATGCCTTCTCTCGACCCCTCGGTAGTGGGAGGATATTGTACCCCCACCATAGCAGTGCCCTCTTTCGACAGTGCTAGGCGTGGTAACCGCACACCTCCAGGTATGCCATATCGACACCACCTGTTGTGGGCTTCCACCTTTAGTATGTCCCTCTGACCTACTGAAGTGGGATCGTTATTTAGCATCTCGTGATCACAGCCTTTCTCAGAATTTTTCAGCATTTCTTTTATTCAACATTTTCAGCAGCATTTCAGCATTTATTTCCTTTTAGTACCTGCAGCATGACATGGCTTGTTCCCTATGGCTCAATTCATAATCTTTACTTATTGCAGAATTACTTCTAGTCCTCTTAACATTATCTTATCATGATGCATGAAATGCTAACAGATTATTTCACATAATGCACATACTGCACTTACATCAATTACCAATTACAGTCACATCATTGATTGTTAGACTATGTGCCTCAAAACAGTATCCATAACCATTTCAGGTCTCAGACCGCTCAGCGGTATCAGCCTGATCGCTCAGCGGTGAACTTGGACCTTTCAGCGGTACCTAGAGCCACTCAGCAGTTACTGGCGAATTTGAAATAGTTTTCTTTCCTTTCTCCTTGCCTTTTCTTATGGTTACTCCTTCAGGTTCTCACACATATTCTAACCATCAAAATCCTATCTAGTCCAGGTCACAGGACCCTTCAGAATCATCTCCTAACTCCTAGCATAGGTTCTAATGCACATACAAACATAAAACATACACACACACACACATAAACACATAACCAAGCATCAATACACCAAGGAGGTGAGAAAACTCAAGTTACCCACTTCTTGGAGGGCTGTTCGGTGGTGAGGAAGAGGGTACGAGAGTCGTTTTCCGAGCTTCAGGCGCGATCCAAGCTTCCTGGTGAAGTTTCTATAGCGTGATCACGAAGCACACGAACAGAGTTTCCCCTAGGATATGAATTTTTCCCATTTTTTCTGATTATGGGGCTGTCTATTTATAGCCAAGAGGCTGTCCTAAAAATTACCTTTTTGCCCCTAGGTTTATTTACAATTTTGCCATTATCATTTTCTTTTATAATTAATTAGTTTGGAAGATAATCTATATGTCACATCAATGAATAGTAAATGGAATTTTAAATTAATTTCCTTGCAATCTGATTACTCAAGTGGGCTGCTCCAAATTTTGACTTCTCCCGGTTCCGTTTCGCTCGTGTTTTATCGCTCGCAGTGTCGGTGCGTCGCGTACGGTAGTCCGAAAAATATTCCGCTTGTACCGTCGTGATACTCTAATTTCCCTGTACCTAGGAATATTAATCTTAGAAGGTGTTGGTGAATTTTTCCTCCGCAGAGTATTTTTCACAGATACCTTCGACCCGTTTCTACGCTCTTGTGTCTGCCGACCACCGTTCGGCTCGCGGTTTCGTTCTTTCCCATCCTTCCCGATGGGGTCGTGGGACTATTCTAAGGTGTCTGAGACTTTTCCCTAGTACCGGTGGGGTTTCCAGAGACTTCGAGCTCTCTATTCAATTTTACATGCTAAACGGAGCTATTTTAGTTTCTGCGAAATCGTCCAAAGCTCAACAGAATTCCGTTGAATGGTCAGTTTAATCTCATCATCCGATTTTGAGGGTCAGTAGGAATCATTTGAGTGTCATCCAACTTGTCTAAAACCAAACAGAATAATTCCTACAGTTTTCCACTCAGTTACTCTTACCCAAGGTTCTATGAGCAGTTATTCGACGAAATTCTTACTAAGAAAAGTGCGGAATGTTACATTTACCACCAAGAGGTAGACCCCCACCATTGTAAGAGCAGAATGGTTTAAATGAGTTGTAGCTGCAAAAGGGATGACGACCCCAAAGACTACATGGGACCGCGGCTACCAATAACAATAAGGACGCTGCCATAGGCACATAAGAGAGCCCCTACCCTCATGCATGATATGTAGATGGTAGATGTATTGTATGTGATGAATATACATTATATGATTGCATTAAGTAACCATCCATGAACATGCACGTGACGGTCTAAGTAGGATTGCGAGGACTAATAGTAAGCGCGTATGCCTAAGTAAGTCAAAGGTTAGAGGTCCCGTCACCTAGTAATTTAGATAAAGCTGCTCAGGATCAAAGGCCAGATAATAACTAGTAGGGAGTCTAGTATGCATGGAAACCTAGATATCTTCTGAGTGGCCTGAAGCATAATCGAGTTAATTAGCCCCCGCTGGCCTAGAGTTATTCACTGGGAACCACATGTACTCACCCCCACTCGCTTGTGACTTCAGGTGAATACGATGAGCCTACAGCCGAAGAAGCGGAGGTTCCTCAGCAGGATTAAGTACCATAACCCCGACATTGGGGACGTCATGGAGACGAAGACGAACCTGACCGTGGAGTGTCCCAGCCCTCTGGAAACAGCCCCAGCATTCTCTACAGGCCCTGGATCGTTAGCAGCCGACCAAATCCTCCTTGACATCGACGAATAAGAGCTCCCACCCTACGAAAAGGATGTGGAGATCGATCCCAACTCCTGGCCACCCCGACCCCCGCAACACTTCTATCGGCGTGGAGCCCCAAAGAGCGACATTTTCCCCTATCGTCGTCGCTTCGCACCATGTGCACACGACGCTGAGGCAGGCCCGTCCACCATACATGAGGACTTGCCAGCAGTTCCCGAGACTCCACCAGTGGTCGCAGAAAATCCTCATGATGAGGACCCAACGAGCACGGACTCTTTAGACGAAGATGAAGAGGAGGAAGACCCGGAAGAGGAAACTGACCCAGAGCTCGACGAGGAGGAGTGATGTTGGAGCACTCACTGACCCGCTTATGTCTCGCATGACCTTTTTGCTAACCTCGGATGCCGCTACACTTTGTGACGAACTATGTATAATTATATATAGATGTGAACTAACATACGTACTGTGTGTATTATTCTGACTGCTTTGTAATTTCGCACCTATATGTATAATTATGTCTAAACTGTAAATTATTTGTAGATAGGCCTTATGTTGTGTAAGTAATGTGTACTTAGGTGCTAGCTTTATTTTACTTCGATTATCCCTACGTAGCGAGCGTAAACTATAACCCCACACGCATGGCTCCTAATTGAAACATAAGAGTAATTTATAGTTGAAAGAAAAAAAAAACAGCATCCATATTTTAAAATAACATAACTACTTTCCATCGATAGCTAGGGACTAGGAGTATTCCCGCACAACGAATAACAACCTAGCGGACGCAGATTATGACTTAAGCATAAGCTACTACCTAGGGTGTTACATGGTAATTACATGGTTACGTCCTTCTTACATTGACAGCCCTGGGCGAACTTTGGGCCCAGGGTTGCGCCCTTCTCATTTTCTTTCTTGGACGCCCCCAGACGAACTTCAGGCCCGGGGTCACGTCCCTCTCATCTAGTCCTTCGCCCATGTAGTCGTGGCCATATGACTACAACCACTTCTGTTCCCAACTTGATGACGACCCAGTTGCGCTCACACCAGAGTGGTTGCTAACCACCGATGGGGTCTAGTGTCCATCGCCACCAATCAAGTGGGCTAACCTCCACTAGGTAGGAGGCGAGGGCTGGCCTTCGCGACGCAGCCAGGCATTGGACTCATACATCATCATAATCATAACTTAGGTGTGACGTCACCCTTTCTCATTCATCATTTCTTTTCTTTCTTTTCATTCATCACTCTTAACCAATCCACCCTTTTGGGACTGGTGAGGGGCGTGTCCTCCAAGAGAGATACTTACTATCATATAACTACGTACTTGTTCCCTAATATTCAATTATGATCTTTAAGCTTACGTTATTAACCTCTAGTGCTCTAAGGTTGTCCTAACACTTAGGTGACACCCCGGTCCTCATGATGCATGATATCATAAACATTCTAAACATAATTATCCTACATGCAATGTTCCATATACATCTTAACAATTACATGCATCCATTACGTACATCAATTAGATCATTGCTTGCTGGACTATGTGCCCAAGACAGTTTCCATGAGTTTCCTGCCTCACAGGCTGCTCAACGTGACCTTGGATCCGCTCAGCGGTCCCTGAGACTCGTTCCTCCACTTTTTCAAAGTCATTTTTCAAAGGGCTCTTAGGCTTGTCAGCGGTTATTTGGACCGCTCGGCGGTCTGACGCCTAGTTCAGAAAGCATTTTCCATCCTTATCGCTAAGTTCCCCCTAGGCCGCTCAGTGAAGCATAGGTTCGCTCAGCGGTACACTTTGGTCAGCGGTTCACAAAGGCCGCTCAGCGGTTCATGAGATCGCTCAGCGACTCATGAGGCCGCTCAGCGATACCTGGGCGAACTGCAGCATACTCCTTTAGTTTTCTTGCCTTTTCTTTCTCTTTTCTCATGGACACTTCTTGGGATTCTTACACATATTCCAACGCTCATATTCCTATCTAGTCCAGGTCACAGGACCCTTCAGAATCATCATCAAACCCTAGCATAACAGTTCTAACATATTACATAAACACCAAAACAAAGCAAGCATTGAATCACCACTAAGAGGGTGAGTAAAACCAAGGTTACCCACTTCCTTCGAGGCTTGAAGAGGGCTGGAAATGATGGTAAGGAGGCAGGTTCCTTGGGGGTTTAGCCTTCCCAGATCGTTTCCTAATTCCCACAGTGTTCCGGCAGGGTTTTCGCAGCGCGTCACCAGAGCACACGGGCAGAGTTTTAGCACTTCCACTAGAGAAATGAATGAAATTTGGGCTGAATGGCCAAGGATATTTATAGCCACGAAAATTTGGCCAATTTCCCATTATGCCCCTTGCTAAAATTACCAAAATGCCATTTCCAATTTAATTTATGAATTAATTAATTAGGTTAGATAATCCTAAGGTCAAATCAATGAATAGTGACTTAATTTTTTTAGTATTTTCCTTAGAAATCTGCAGCCATCACGTGGTCAATGCAGATGTGGGTCCCTCCCAGTCTCGTTTTGCTCGTGTTTGGTCATTCGCAGTCCCGGTGCGTCGTGCACGGTCGTCTGAAAAATATTCTGCTTATACTGTCGCGATCCTCTGATTTCCCTCTACGTAAAGGTATGATTAGTTCAAGGAATTTGTGAATTTTTCTTCGGAGGAGTATTTTTCACAGATACCTTTGACCGGTTATCCCTCGTTAGTGTCCGAACAAGATTTTTCCGCCGGCGTTTTCGCGATCGCCTGCTCTTGCCTATTCTTCCTAATGGGATGTTGGGCTAATCTAAGGTATTTTAAAATCTTCCCCCCATAAGGTATGATTTCGGGAGACTTAAGGCTCTCTGCTCAGTTCCATTGGCCTCAACGGGGCCAAACGGGCTCTTCTAGTGTATACGGAATCGTCCAAAACTGAACCGATTTCCGTTTCTCCGACACTTTAGGTTCTTCATTCATCTCTAAGGGTCGAGAGAAGTTATTTGAGTGTAAGCAGAATCTATCAAAACTAAACAGAATGAATTCTACTGATCTCTGCACATTAACCCCTACAAAATGCTCTACGGACAATTATTTGGGGAAATTTCTGCTAAGGAGGCAGCGGGATGTTACAACTAGCATAAAGATAGTGTAACACCCCTGCTAATTGCCCATTTCCATGGTAGCAAGCAATGCTCACAGGGTTGTTATTCGTTGTGGTGGGTTACCTTTTTCCCTTACCTTTACCTTTGCAAATATCACAAACGCAAAATATGGACCAATTTGAAAATCGTTCGTATGCATTATCATTTTATAAAGTAGGAGCCGTGCGTGATTAAGAGAACATATAACAATAATCGTTAACGTCGGGCATAAGTGAAATAGTAACCAGAGTAGAACTTCAAGAGTATATGTGCATATATATATATATATATAATTACATACAAGGTCCCACATATTACACATTGCCATAATAATAAATATTTACACCAAATGTATAAAAGACATAAAACATAATACAAAACAACTATTGCCATAGCACAATCGTCTTCACTTTGCTCCTGCTCCGACCTACTGCCGCTCTCTGTCGCCTACCACGCATACCTTAGGTCGATCTCCTCGCTAGGCCCACCTGCATCCATAACCGAGTGGGGGTGAGAACTCTTGGTCCTCAGTGGGGTTCCTTAGCACTACCTAACGTTCATTTTCTTGGTTATCCTCCAGGCCGTTCAGGTGTTTCTACGTGAGCATGCATACTAAACTCCTACTGATTATTATCTTGGCCTAGGGTCCTGAACAGCTTTATCTATGTTACTATGTGATCCGTGAACTAGTCTTTCTTATCTAGGTTCTCGCGCTTTCTATTCCTAACCATCGTAACGTAACCACATCATCATGTATGCTGACAGACACAACTAGTCATCACGCATATGTTGCGCGGTAAACTTTCCACCATGCTTGCCAGGCACAGGAGTCATGCTACCTTCGAGCATGGTATCTTTCATCAATGCAGGGGGTCATCATGCCGATGGGGCACGGTATCAATGCATGTCATCATATCATTCATCATAACCATTCTTGTGTCCTAATACTTCCTCGTACACCTCAGGACCGTCGTCCCCATGGTGGTGCACGACCTGCCTTCTCTGTCTGTTCCTCTGGCAAACATGACTTCACCCCCTTACCGGGTGGCAAGGGGCCGCCCTCGTGACTAAGCCGGAAGCGGACCATATCATCATTCATTCATTCTTGCATCACATGTCATGCATGCCATCATTCATTTCTTTCATATGCACATTTATCTTTCTCATCATGGTCTTGTTCCTACATTTCATTCTCATCTTTATTCGTTACTCATTCATTAGACAATGACCTCTAGTGATATGCATGCTTTCTCAATACATGAACACATAATCACATAATCATGGCATAATCTAAATATAAGTCCTTCGGGCAAGGGAGTGTTAGAACTAGGCGGTATAAAATATCTTTCATAACCTTGCTTTCATAAACTTTCTTAAACCAAACCCTATGAAGCAACCACGGTTCAGGCCGCTCAGCGCCCATGAGTACCGCTCAGCGCCCACCGGCACCGCTCAGCGCACACAATTACCGGTCAGCGGCCCCTGGAGTCAACTTAGTCACAGATCAGTTTTCAAATCATTTTCCAAAGATTATCTCCCAGGCCGCTCAGGGGTTCATGGAGCCGCTCAGCGCTCTGGGCGTGACTGAAATTCCTCCTTTGTTTTCTTGTTGTTTTTGAAACCGTTTTCCATGGCCACTTCTTGGGCTTCACCCCAGGTTCCAACCATCACCATACAAGCATGTTTAACTCAGAAAAACATAGAAAATCATAGCAAAGTCATCTACCTATCCTAACCAAGCATTTCTAGCATAACACATAATAAGAACATAAAAGCACACAAGCACATAGACCACCAAGGAGGTGAGCTAGCTTAGGATTACCCACCTTCTTAGAGTCCTAGAGAAGATTAGAGATGGCTATGGAGATGAGGGTTCCCTGAGTGTTAAGTTCCTCCCAGTTCTTGACAGCGTTTCGGCAGAGTTTCTAGACCAAACGAATTTTCGGCAGAGTTTCAGGAGAGTTATGAATTTGTGAAAAATGAGAGAAATGATGGGGTATTTATAGGGGAGGGAGGCTGCAACTGATGGGGGCGTTTTGGTCCAAGAATTTTAGCCAAAACTACCATTTTGCCCTTTTAATTTAATTTCTTAATTAATTAATTAATTATTTTGTATAATTATAAGGTCACATCAAGTTAAATAAATGAATAGTGACCCATATTTTAATCTTTTTTCACAAAAATCTGCTGTCCCCACGTGCTCAATTCAAATGTGGGTCCCACCCAGTCCCGTTTCGCTCATTTTTTGTCGTTCGCAATCCCGGTGCGTCGCGCACGATCGTCCGAAAAATATTCTGCTTATACCATCGCGATCCTCTAATTTCCTTCTACCTAAGTGTAAGGTTTATTCAAGGCACTTGTGAATTTTTCTTCAGAGGAGTATTCTTCACAGATACCTTTGACCCCATATCTCTCATTGGTGTCCGAACGGGACCGTTCCGCTGGCGTTTCAGCGATTGCCAAAGCTTCCTAGTAGCGGTTTGGGGTTAACTCTAGGGATTTTATCATCTTCCCCACATAAGGTATGGTTTCCCAAGACTGGGGCCCACTGCTCACTTCTACTGGCTAAACAGGGCCAAACAAGACTGTTCTAAGGTCTGCGAAATCGTCCGAAAGTGAGCGGAACTCCATTTTTCCGACGGTTTGATTTTCTACCAAATGCTAAGGGCCATGAGGAACTGTATGAGTGTCATCAGAATTTCGAAAAACTAAACAGATTTCTTCCTACAGACACATATAATTATGGGACTTGTTTATTACGCGAAATCCTTGTAAGGGGGAAAAATCGGGATATACAGATAGGGTAGGATCCCCTCGCCATCCCTAGCATAAGGATGGACTCTCCTATCATGAGCTACTGAGGTTAAGCGCTGCCTAGTCCTCACGGTACTGAGACAGAAAGGAAGCTTGTGGCGGCCGGCCACCGTTACAGGGGGGTTGAGCTTGAGTATGTGCTCTAAGTGATATACAATTGTACATAAGTGGAGGTGCGAAGAAGCTTATAATTAAAATGGGCACGGTTATAAGTGGACGCGCACTGAAGCTTATTATGTGATTATGTGTGCCTTAGGAAGTAAGGTAGAGAACAGATGACTTAGTTAATGAAGAGTAGGTTCCCCAGTCACATAGTTATTTAGATAAAGCTGCTCAGGCTTAGTATGGACCTTAATAATCAGTAGGGCTATAGTATAACTGTAATACCTAGAAACCCCTGAGCGGCCTGGAGCCTGTATGAGGAAAGAGAAGTCCCCTATTCCCTAAGGTTTTCCACTAAGAGCGCTATGTTCTCACCCCACTCATCCATGACTCCAGGTTATGATGAAGGACAAGGAGCGGAGCAGTATGAGGTGGAGGCGTCCCAAGACAGGACAGCAGAGGATTAGACTAATAGCTAGTAGTTTGTATATGTGTATATGCACTGTTATGTGACATTTGTACTTACTACTTATAATGTAACCTATGTTCTTGTTCATGAATGTGTGATGGACCAATGTTTGTTGCTTTGCCAAGTGTTGTATATATCCATATTCTATTAGTTAAGCATGCTATGTTTTCGCTCGCGATGTATGCTCTAACACGACAAGGCTCCTAATTTACTCTATGTAACGTACAAAGAAAGTTTTAATTTGGTCCATATTTTGGGTAACAATATGTTCAATGTACATATGGGACTAAGTACTATCCCCACCAAAGCAGATAACAGCTTAGCCAGCAAGCTTGCGACTTAAGCGTAGGCTAGCTAGCTAGGGTGTTACATTTGGTATCAGAGCAGTTTAGTCCTTATAGGGCCTGGGGCTGAGCTGCACTATGCTTTCGAGCATGATCACAGTGCATGACTCTACTAAGTTATATGTGCTATGTTAAGTGTACTAGCCTTTCTTGAGACCAATCAACTCGGGATTTGTGTAGGTACAATGACTAGCCATGCCGCCGCATAGGGACCCAACACAACGTAACAACGAACAAGTGGACCTCGCAGACATCCTTCGGGAAATGGGCCAGACGAATGCTCAGATAGCAGCTGCATTAACCCAAAGGAACGCCCCATTGACACCCTAAGAAGTAGGTGGTCAGAAGTACATCCAATTCACAAGGGCGAATCCACCCAAGTTTGAAAGAGTAATGGACCCCGATGTGGTCCATAGTTGGATCAAGAATATGGAACAAGTCTTCGAGGACATCACTTGTACAAAGGCTCAGAAGGTGAATTTTTCAGCTAGGCAGTTAGAGGGAGCAGCAGGTGAATGGTGAGAGACAACTAGGTTTGTTTTGGGCCAATAGGAAGATCCTGTCACATGGGATCAGTTCACGACCATGTTTTTGGAGAAATATTTTTCGCAGGAGTTACAAGACCACAAGGAGACGGAGTTCCTGGCTTTGAAGCAGGGAACCAAGTCAATAGCCGACTACATGGCCAAGTTCGAGCGGCTATGCAGATATTCCAGCACATACTAGCTTCGTCCAAGTGAGCAGTGGAAGTGTAAGAGGTATCAGCAGGGGCTGAGACCACAGCTGAAAGTGTTCATTCATACATGGGGCCTGTCAGATTATGCCACCTTCTTAAACCGGTGTCTGGCACAGGAAGAGACGAATAAGAGTTTGGAGTTGGTCAAGAATAAGAGGAAAATGGTGGACTCGGGGAGCTCACGGTGGGACCCAAGGAAAAAGGGCCCTTTCCCAACTCCCTTTGTCGGAGAATCAGTACTCTCCGCAACAGCAGCAGGGGGTAAGGAGAGCTCAGTTCAGACCGATGCCCCCAAGAGGTTGACCACCAGTAACTCGGCCCCAGTTACAAGGCAAGAACCAGAACCCGAACAAGCAAGGAACGCAGCTGGGGAAGAATGTACCGCCACCTTGTCCAAAGTGCGAAAAGGCCCACTCAGGTCAATGTTTGGCAGGGCAGAATGCTTGTTACAGGTGTGGTAGGAGAGGCCAATTTGCTAGGGAATGTCCAACCCTTCCCCCGAAGCAGCATGTGGGCAGGGTATTCACTATGGCTGCTGACGAAGTACAAGAGGAAGAAGGCCTGCTACAGGGTAAGTGTCTATTTCAAGGCAAGATTTTGAATGTTTTGTATGACTTTGGAGCGTCTCACTCCTTTGTATCTGAGGCTAGGGCGAAGAAGCTTGAATTACTTTTCACATTGCTTCCATATGTGTTGAATGTGTCTACACCCACTGCACCACCCATAGTTACACGTCACGCCTGTCTTAGTTGTTCGCTGCAAGTACAGGAGTAATGGGTTGTAGCAGATTTGATTTATCTTCCCCTAGCCGGATTAGACATAATCCTAAGGATGGATTGGTTACATGCCAATCGGGTGATTTTGGATTGTGCCAGGAAACTGGTAATCCTTCCACGGGATGATGTTAGAGTACCTGTTCCGAGAGTGGAGCCATCCATGCTCTATTGTTGCCCGATGGGAAATCAGGAATATATTTTCTTGACATCCTCAGAGGTTAGCCCAAAGAAAGTGGAGATCGAAGACATTCCTGTGGTAAGGGAGTATCCTGATGTATTCCCTAGTGACATTCTAGAATTTCCTCCAAGGCGGGAAGTGGAATTCTCAATCGACCTGGTGCCAGGAACAGGTCCTATCTCGATTGCACCCTATAGAATGTCCCCACTAGATCTACAAGAGCTAAAGAAACAATTAGAGGAGCTAATGGAGAAGAAGTTTATCCGACCAAGTGCACCGCCATAGGGAGCACCCGTGCTGTTTGTAAAGAAGAAGGATGGCACCGCGAGGATGTGCGTCGACTATAGGCAGTTGAACAAGGTGACGATAAAGAACAAATACCCGCTGCCTAGGATCTACGATTTGCTGGATCAGTTGAAGGGTGCCCAAGTGTTCTCCAAGATCGACCTGCGATCAGGATATCATCAAATTCGGGTGTGCGAAGAAGACATCCCCAAGACGGCATTTAGGTCTCGTTATGGTCACTACAAGTTTACGGTAATGTCGTTTGGGCTAACAAATACACCTGTTATATTCATGGACTACATGAATAGGATCTTCCATCCTTATTTGGATGTATGCATCATCGTTTTCATTGATGACATACTGGTGTACTCGAAGAATGAAGAGGAGCACGCCAAGCATTTGTGATTGATACTGCAGATCCTACGGGAGAAGAATCTGTATGCCAAGCTCTCCAAGTGAGTTTTGGAGCAAAGAAGTGCAATTTCTTGGGCATGTAGTGACAAAGCACAGAGTGATGGTGGATCCGGCAAAGGTTGAGGTAGTTAAAGCATGGGAGCGACCAACTTCCGTTACTGAAATTCGAAGTTTCCTAGGTTTGGCTGGTTACTACCAAAGATTCATCCAGGGATTTTCGCAGATTGTGTTGCCCTTAACCAAGCTTACCAAAAAGGAGCAAGAATGGAATGGACGCTGGAATGCAAAAACAATTTTTGTGAACTGAAGGAGAAATTAACCACGAACCCAGTGTTGGTGCTACCCGAACCTCAAGCACCATTTGTGGTGTATTGTGATACATCTAGCACAGGGCTAGGATGCGTGTTAATGCAAGACCGCCAGGTGATAGTATATGCTTCAAGGCAGTTATGGCCTCACGAGATCAACTATCCAACCCATGACTTGAAGTTGGCTGCAGTGGTATTTGCGCTGAAAATTTGGAGGCACTATTTATATGGAGTGCGGTTCGAGATGTTTTCAGATCACAGGAGCCTGAAATACTTATTCGACAAAAAGGAACTCAACATGAGGCAGTGAAGATAGATGGAATTCCTTAAAGATTATGACTTCGGCTTCAACTACCACCCTGGAAAGGCGAATGTGGTAGCGGACGCATTAAGCCAGTAATCCTTGCACGTCGCACAGATGATGGTGTAAGAAAGAAAGTTAATTGAAGAGTTTCGCGATCTTAATGTGGATGTAGTTCCCCAAATGTGTAGCATGCAGGTGTGTTACTTGCAAATCACCAGTGACTTTCAGCAACGAATTAAGAGAGCTGTCAAGAAGACACCTGGTGTAAGTTCAAGCAAGCTGTAGAAAAGGGGAAGTTCCCAGAAGTGACCACAAGAGTTGATGGGACACTGAGGTTTAATCAAAGTTTGTGTGTGCCCGATCAAGACGGTCTGAGGGAGGACATACTATGGGAGGGGCACAAAAGTTGTTTCACCATACACCCAGGAGCCACCAGGATGTATCACGACCTGAAAAAGATGTTCTGGTGGCCAGGATTGAAGTGAGGCATTGAAGACTGGGTGTAGAAATGTTTGATCTGTCAGAAGGTGAAGGTAGAAAATCAAAGACCTCCAGGATTACTGACTCCTCCCGAAATTCCTACCCGGAAATGGGAAGGTATTGCCATGGATTTTGTATCTGGATTGCCCCACACCAGGAAAGGAGTTGATATTGTATGGTGATTGTGGACCGACTTACTAAGTCAGCTCACTTTATTCCAATCAAGATGAATTACTCACTTGAAAGATTAGCAAAGTTATACATCCAGGAAATAATGAGATTGCACGGAGTGCTGTCCTCGATTATTTCTGACCGCGACCCAAGGTTCACCTCAAAATTTTGGACAGCTTTTCAGAAAAGCCTATGGGTCCAAATTGCACTTAAGTTTTGCTTATCACCCGCAGACAGATGGACAGTCTGAGCGGACTATTCGCACTTTAGAGGATATGCTAAGAGCCTGTGCGCTAGATACGTCGGGAAATTAGGAAGAGATGCTGCCGCTCGTGGAGTTTTCATATAATAAAAGCTACCAAGCCAGCATAGGCATGGCTCCGTTTGAAGCTCTATACGGCCGAAAGTGCCAGTTGTAACAACCCTACTTTTTCCCTTCAGTTAAAATGCTGTCTAGGAAAGAATTAAAAATATAATAAGAAGGAAAAGGTGAGATAAAAATGAAATAAAATTCAAATATTAAATTTTATCTCTGTAATATTAGTTAAAATAATAATTCTGCGATCTCGTGGCGTCTGGTGACGTTCGGGTCGAAATTAGGGTTTTATTATAATTTTCTCACGACTCACAGGAGTCTGTAAAAAATATATTAATATGAAATTAAATTTAAGAATAGTCCAACTAAGATTTAAATATTAACAAGGATAATTAATAGGTCACAACGGTGTGTCCGGAATATTTTTAGGACGTCCGGCATAAATAATTAATGAGCAAACATGACCTAAAAACACACTAAGGGCAAAATAGGAAATATACATGGCCATGGGACTAAGAAAAGCCCACGGCAGCCCTTCCCCCATGCAAACCCGAAACACACATACACAAAACACACGAAACTCATTTCATTTCTTCTTACCAAGTTCTAAGGCTTCAAGGTCCATAATCATCAAAGTTCAACCATCATCCTTTGTTCTCATCATCATAAATCATTCTCAAATCCATCAAGAAGGCAAGCTAGCATCAAGGTTAAGAGTTTCTCTTCAAGTGGAAGTAAGAGCATCAAGTTCCATAACCCTAACCTCCATAACCTAGGTTTTTGTTCTTTCTTGGAAAGAAAAGTTCAAGAAAGCCATCAAGCTTCAAGTTCATCTTTCTCATCATCATAATTCATTCCTAAGTCCATAAGGAAGGCAAATCAAGAGTAGTTGGTGAGTTTTCATCCCTTGGTGAAGAACCAAGCTTCCATAACCTATGTTGCCCTAATTATGTCAAGTATTTCATCTTAGGTCAAGGAGACTTCAAACAAGCAAGCAAGGCTTGATTTCCTCTTCCTTCTAGCATCAACAAGTTCTTGAGGAAGTGGGTAACTCTAGTTCCTCACCTCTTTGATGGTGAATGATGTTTATGTGATTGTATGTATGTTAGAGGATTTGGTGATATTAGGAACATAAATGATAGAAATGATGTTAGGATTTAGGAAGACAATTCTGAAGGGTCTTGTGACCTGGATTAGATAGGATTATTGTGCTTGAATTATGTGTGAAACTCAAGCAGGTGCCATGGGAAGCTAAGGGGAGAAAATGGAAGAGAAGAGCGATTCGGTTTTCATGTCTCGCACAGGGGCCGCTGAGCGGGGTCTCAGGCACCGCTGAGCGAGACAAGGCTTACGTGGAAAGTTAAAAAGATATTTTTAAAGTAAGGCGGTGGAAGAAAATTTGGGAAAGTTGCAGCCGCTGAGCGATAAGATTAGTACCGCTGAGCGATACAACCTTTATCGCTGGGCGCAAAGGCTTAAACCGCTGAGCGAACATCAGTTTTCACTGAGCGGCTTGAGACTAGAGAAAGCTATGGCACCCTCTTGAGGCTCATAGACTAGTATTTGATGCTGTATCTGTGATCGTTAGTTGAATCGTATGAATGTAGATGCTATATATGAAGGAAATGTACTAAACATGTATATGTTATGTAATCTGTGATGATATCTGTAGCATTCCATGCATTCATGATACACCTAGTTAAAGACATGATAATTAACTCTGAGAAAAGTAAAGATGTTGAAATGAACCATAGGGAACCAGCATGCCATGCTGCAGGTACTAAAATGCTGCTGAAAAAGGGCCAACGCCCAATGCTGCTGAAACAGGACAAATGCCCAATGCTGTTGAAAAAAGGCCAATGCCCAATGCTGCTGAAACAGGGCAAATGCCCAATGCTGAAATTGGCTATATGCCACATGCTGAACAGGCCGTGATCACATGAGCCACTATGATCCCACTGTAGGAGGTCGAGGCATCCTGAATGTGGAAGCCCGCCACAGGTGGTGTCGATATGGCATACCTGGAGGTGTGCGGTTACCACGCCTATGAATTGTCGAAAGGGGGCAAGCTTAGGTGTGGGTACAATATCCGCCCACTGTCGAGGGGTCCCGAGGGAGCAGACGGCAGGTGGAAGCCCACCGCAGTAAGGTCCAGACAGTGTCGGCCTACACTGAGGGTGTGAGGTTATTCCATCATACTAGTGTCGACAGAGGACATTACTATGGTGGGAATACCACATATTCTGTTATGTTGTTACATTATGTTAGACATGTTATTCTGATAATTCTGTCATGCTTATGCTGCTGACTATGCTACATATATTCTGCTGATTCTGTTTTGTTTACTTTGGATGACTATGTGATGCATACTCCGATGATTCTGTTATGCTGAATGTACTCTGATTATATGCTGTTATTCAGTTTGATTGGAATGTATGATCTGCTGTTATGCCGTACCGTCAAGAGCACGCTCGAGACGGATTTCACGAAATGTTAATCAGCACGAGAATGTAGTAAACAAGAGTAGTTCCCTTATCACATAATAATGCAGATAAAGCCGTTCAGATAGGCCAGATAATAATTGGTAGGATATTTAGTTTGTATGTTCACCTAGAGATCTCTGAGCGGCCTGAAGTCCGACATAATCTGATACGAGACTCAGGAACTAAAGTTATTTCCACTGAGAACCTACCGTTCTCATCCCCACTGTTTTATGACTTCAGGTACAGAAGATGATGAGTCCTATTTTGAGGATGCGGATGAGCCGCCAGCTGAGCCATGAGCGGCTAGGAGATAGTTAGACATTTACATTTTGCCAGGGACATACTGAGTAGCATTCCAGTAGTCCTTGTATTTTGATGTTGTGTATTCTGGATTATGTATTTGATATGTTGATCTATGTACATATTATGTATATCTTATACTATGTAACCTTGTATGGTGGACCCACTGGATGTATATTACAGATTCTAATTATGATAATGTTATCCGCATTGTTATATTTGTTTTATTCCAACGCATGGCTCTATTTTAGTATTGATGATATACAAGCAAAAGTTTAAAATGGGTCCTTATTTTCTTGAGCAACGATTATTTTCAAAAGATAAATATGGACTAAGATATTCTGACCAAGTAGACAACAACCTAGTGAGCTTTGTTTACTACGTACGGGTAAAAAGTTAGCTAGGGTGTTTCATTTGGTATCAGAGCAATTTGGTCCAAAAGAGCCTGAGGACTGAGCTGCACTATGCTTTCGAGCATGATTACGATGTATGTTTCAGCTAAGTGGTATGTGCTAAGTTCTTGTGTACTTGCCTTTCTTGAGACTGATCACCTCGAAACTGTGCAGGTACGATATATTAGATATGCCACCCCGCAAGGAAAATACACAACGTACTCCGGAGTCCCCAGAACTTGTAGATGTTCTGCGGTAGATAGCCCAGGCTACGGCGTTGATGGCTGCTTTCAATGCCCAACGCAACACGCCGCCGACAGCGCAGGAGCTGGAAGCCACAAAGTACCGGGATTTTTCACGTGCCAATTCACCAGTATTTGAAGGCGTGATGGATCCTGAGTTGGTTCATGGCTGGCTTAGGAAATTGGAGCAGATCTTTGAGGATATCCCGTGCACGGAACAGCAGAAGGTCAAATTTGCTTCCGGGAAGCTAGAGGGAGCAGTGGGCGAATAGTGGGATACAACCAAGCCCCAGTTTGAGCGAGATGTGGATCCGGTGACATGGAACAGGTTCAAGGAGGTGTTCTTAGACAAATATTTCCCACAGGAGTTGCAGGATAGGAAAGAGGCAGAGTTCATGGAGCTGAAACATGGATCAATGACAGTGACCGAGTACACGGTGAAGTTTGAGAAACTTTGCCGATATTCACTGATGTACAGGATGAACCCAAGTGAAGGCTGGAAATGTGCTAAATACCAGCGGGGTCTGAAACTTGAGTTGAAGGTATTTATGAATGTGGAAGGTGTCCGTGATTATGCTACCTTGGTGAACACTTTCTTGGCTCAGGAGGAAGCCAATAGAGATCTAGCTCAGGTGAGAAGTGACAGATTCAAGAGAAGGTTTGACGGTGCTGGCAGTTCCCAGAGTGAACCGAGGAAGCAGGGACCGTTTCAAGCAGCAGCAGTAGGACGAGGCCGAGGTCAGTATCCACCGAGGCCCCAGCAAGGATCAGGGAGAGTGCAGAGTCAGCCCAGAGCAGGGCCAGCAGGAGCAGGATCTCCAGCAACGAGATCTCTGTCATCAGGTACTCCGAGCCGGAGCACGCCCGAGACCCAGCAGCGAGCAGATCCACGTACACCTTGCTCAAAATGTTGCAGGGGGCATTCTGGAGAATGTTTACCAGGTCAGGGAGTTTGCTTCAGGTGTGGCAAGACATGCCATTTTGTTAGAGAGTGTCCAGTAGCGCCGCCACCCACCCTACATCAAGGTAGAGTATTCACTATGGCCGCCGAGGAAGCTAAGGAGAAAGAAGGTCTGATTTTGGGTAATTGCACTATTTATGGGAAAACCTTGATTGTTTTGTATGATTCTGGAGCGTCACACTCCTTTATCTCTTACGATAGTGTGAAGGAGTTACAATTATCTCCTACGACACTACCGTATACACTTGTTGTATCTACACCTACGGCACCGCCAGTTAAGACGTGTCAGGTATGTCTGCGTTGTCCGTTTCAGCTGCAGGAAAGAGAGTTCGTGGCTGATTTAATCTGTCTTCCCCTAGTAGGTTTGGATGTGATACTAGGGATGGATTGGTTGAAGGCTAACCAGGCGGTTCTCGACTATGCTAGGAAGTTGGTTACTTTTCCTTCTATGGTTACCAGTTCAGTAGCCTCAGAGGAGGAG
>QANU01085140.1:0-77992 GCA_003254905.1 Nissolia schottii | reverse complement strand
ACGGGGAAGAACATGACTGGACTAAGAAGAGTATATTCTAGGATTTTCCATATTTGAAAGATAACTTGGTTCGTCATTGTCTAGATGTTATGCATATTGAAAAAAATGTTTTTGATAATATAATGCATATTGTCATGGACATCGATCAGACCAAGGACAATGAGAAAGCAAGACTAGATTTGAAACATTTGTGTAGACGTCTCGAGTTGAACCTACAACAAATTTCTAGTGGTCATTTCATGAAGCCCAAGGCATGCTACACCTTGAACAACCAACAAGTTCAAAGTGTGCTTCATTGGTTGCAAGAATTGAAAATGCTTGACGGTTATGCATCTAACTTGGCTTGATGTGTCAATATTGCTTAAGGGAAGTTGGTTGGCATGAAGAGTCAGGACTTTCATGTGTTTATGCAGTGTCTTCTCCCAATTGCATTCAGAGAACTACCGAAAAGCGTGTTGAAACCGATAACCGAGTTAAGCAAGTTTTTCAAAACCTTGTGCTCATCGACTATTGACGTTGAAGACCTCTTACTCATGGAGAAAAACATTCTCATTATCCTTTGTTCACTTGAGAGGGCCTTTCCCCCAGCATTTTTTGATTTAATGGAGCATTTGCTTGTACACTTAGCTTATGAAGGCCGAATGTGTGGTCCGATTCAGTATAGGTAGATGTATCCATTTGAAAGGTGCACGAGATTGTTGATCAAAAGAGAGTTAAAAATAGGGCTCAAGTTGACGGGTCGATATGTGAGGCATTCTTAACCAAGGAAACTTCATACTTTTGTCCGTACTACTTTGGTGCTAATGTTAATTGCAATATAACCACAATAGGATGTAACGATAATGGTGGTGGAATGCTTAATCAATTGATATTTTCAATTTTCAATCAAATTGGACGCACAACTGGAAGAGAAAAGGATTACTGGTTGAATGCACAAGAAAGGGGGCAACTCACTTGGTTGTTCTGTTGAATTGTGAAGAAGTGCTTTCGTATTACGAGTTAGTTCAATCAATCCTTATAATCTTGTTTAATTTATTAATACATAGTTTCTAAAAATGTTAATTATGTTGATGCATGGTTATAGGATGTTTCAAGAACAAGTTGGTGATCAATGCTTTGATCAAACATTTCCTTCGTGGTTTGCAAATTATGTATGTGTTTAACTTTAAACTATATATTTCAATCGAACGATTTCCTTTNATCAAAGAAATGGTAATTCATGTGCAATGAGCAAATGGATATATGAAACTGTAATATGATTCAAATCCCAACAAGCTTCATGATCTATCTCTGATTTGTTGCCTATTTATCTTTGATGTTGTTTATTTATTTATCTAAGTATAAACCAGCCAATCCTTCACTTTATTGTTTAATTACCAAGCTCAAGAACTGTATTTATGCAACTCCCTGTGGATATGACTATACCCAACTATGCTGCAATTGGATTCCTTGAGAATCTGAAAGCTGTAAAGTAGGAAATATTAAACGATGAGAGTATTAAAATAAGCTTTCAACACATGGCACTTTGAGAATAAAAGAAACGATGGTCGCGTGACTCAACCTTCTCATGGTGAAGTGTGGAAACACTTTGACAGAGTTTACCCTGAATTCACTGCAGAACCTCAAAATGTGAGAATAAGGCTTTGTTCTGATGGGTTTACCTCTAACAATCAGTTTAGTAAACCTTACTCATGTTGGTCAGTAATTGTTACACCGTATAATCTACCGCTTGAGATGTGCATGAAAAACCCTTATCTATTCTTATCTTGCGTAATTACCGGCTTGAGCAACCCTAAACCAAAGATTGGTGTTTTTCTTTAGCATTCGATAGACGAATTGAACCAACTGTGGGATCCAGGTGTGCTTACGTACGACGTGTCCAGGAAGCAGAATTTTGTATTGAGGGCATCTTTGATGTGGACCATTAACGATTTTCCTACTTATGGAATGTTTTTTGGATGGATGGCATAGGGAAATTTAGTTTGTCCAATTTGTATGGAAGACACTAGAGCATTTCGGCTACCGCACAGAGGAAAACAATCCTAGTTGGATTGTCATACGGTATTCTTGAACCTGGGCACACACTTAGGAATAGTAGGTATGTCTTTCTAAAGAACATAATTGAAAATGAAGAGCCGCNAGTATATGTAATTATTTGAGAATTTGTAACACAATTTCATTTGAATATTATGTATAATTTTCTTATTAAGTTTTATTGCACAAATTCATTTTTAGTAGTTAATTATTTATTAGGATAATTTATTATTTATATATTAAAATAAATAGATAACTATGTGGTTGTGTATTCTATTTAATTATTTATTATATTTAACAAAAACATTAATTGGATTAATTAAATGTACATCTATTTAATAAAATTTTAAATTGTATTGTCATATTTTGATATTAGATAACTGTTAAATTATTTATTATAATTACTAAATATATTATTGAATTCAATAATTATATAATTACATATTTATTTCATATATAATTTATATAATTAAATAATAATTTAATTAATTTATTATTTAATTAAATAATCATATTATTAAATATATAATTTATTATATTAAATAATAATTTAATAATTTACATAATAATAAAATAAAAAATTACTAAATAATAATTTTTAAATTTAATTATCTTTACCGTTGAAAAATGCCCACAGTAATATACCGACGGTAATATTTTCAAAGTAATAGTATAATATTCATAATTACCGTTGGTTATATTCAATGATAATTTGAACACATTACCTTCGGTTATTGTCGACGGTAAGCCGTCATAAAATTATGTATAAATATCATGAAATTTTCGTCAAAATTAATCGATGGTACATGAAATAAAATCTTAATATTATTACCTTCGATTATTGCCGATGGTAATTCATCATAAAATTATGTATAAATATCATTAAATTTCTGTCAAAATTAACTGACGGTAAACAGAATAAAATATTAAAATTATAATCGTCGGTATTATTTGACGGTAAACGGTTCAACACGGGCCGTTCCTGGACCGTTATTAGCATCGGTTAATACTAATGCTAATTATCATCGGCTATGTAAATCCGGCGTTAATAAGTTACTATTGAGGCTATTATCGTCGGTCCATTTGCCAACTGTAAATCTAACGGAAAACAAAAAAATCCGACAATAATCGAGAAAAACTTCGACAATAACTCCAATAGTAACTAACGTTTTTCTTATAGTACATGGTTAAGGGCTAATTAATTGATTATATATATTGACAAAGAAGGTGAAACTACTATACATGCCGTATGGATTGGAGTTAATTAGTAACAGCCAAAGTTAGACGAAATCAAAGTGAAGGTGGAACTTATATGATCACTTCCCATTAATTTCTAATCCTTGACGTTGGAATTTATTAGTAAATTAAACAAAAATATTATTTACACATAAAAAGATAAGCATTATTAAAATAAATAAATAAACATTGTCATTGGATATTTATAAATAAATATTCATGCGTTTAATATTATTTATTTATGTGTTTAATAATATTTTTTTTATATTTTGTGCATGTACAAAAACACGTATTTAATATTGCATGTTTATGTGTTTGATAATATTTATTTTTTTTATTTTATAATATTTATTTATCGGTTTGTAATGTTTATTTTTCTATATAAACAAGGTATTAATTTTTGAGGCATAAATATCGTAACTATAAATTAAATACATGATGCAACTAGTGATGTCGTACACTTTGAGAATTCGTGTGAGACTTTCAACGTACTCCTGTAGGGCACTCTAGCTTGCCCATCGTTTGAGGTTTCATTCTGATCTTTTCATTTTTATGTAGCATTTTATCACGTCGCTCTTTTTTTGGTTGCTCTCTCTCGATATACTGACCACTCAATAAAACCACCGATATTTTCTTTTTCTGCTAGACGAAAATTTTCATAGGTTCCACATCAATTATTTTACTTGAATCCCTGGCATATTATTAGATTCTTTAAATATTTATAAAAGTATTAATTATAGATCACTCATTTATTATAATAATAGTAGAAATTAAGCTTGCATTCTTGCAAGCATAATCTTTTTTAATTGCGCCAACCATCATTTGCTAAAAATACCGATATTCTAGATCTTAGTAGAGCCAATCACATTTGCCTGGACCTAATAAGCACCGATGTCGTTTGTCACTTGAATTGGAAGCTATGTTGAAAGTAACGCACATGAATGTGAATATGTGTAGCAAATTTTGGACATATCCTTTAACAGGGACTTTAGGTGGACAGTGGAAGAATCTTGCTTCTCCATCGTTCAGAGATCACAATTGCATGCGCAATTCATTCCATTCAACAATATTCCTCCCTTTTTTCCTACCTCTCTCTCTTTTCTCTTGTCTAGGAAAAGTCTGTATAATGCGTATAAGCGCTATGTGGTACGAGAATATATGGCAACACATACCGCCACTACAAGAAAAACGCTAAATACAAATGAATTTATAGATGAATATTTAATTTTTACAGATAAATTTTAATTTTTACAGACGAATTAATTATAATTATAGACGGATTGCTTCCATCTATTATTGGCGCGTTGAAAGAACTCGGCATGATTTTATAGGCGGATTTAATTAATATTACCTGCCTGTAAGTATTAATTAAATCCGTCTACATTATAAATGAAATTTCATCAACTATATTCATAATACATACATATTTATAGATGGATTTTATTAATAAATCCATATGTACTATTTTAAATTATTATTTTATATTTTATTTATTTTAATTAATTTTTATTTACAAAAATATTAACTACATTTTTAGACGCTTAAATGTTAAACTTGCAAAAATAATAATAACAAAAATGAGAGTTTATGCACATTCAAATTAATATTAAAATAACATAAATTCAATACAGACTAAAATTAGTGTTTAAACACAAAACAAAACATCCATAGTATTTTAAGATTCAAACTAGCACAAGTTAATATAACAAATGCATCATACAAACAGTTAAAAACATATAACATCAATTTAAAAAAGCATCATCATCATCGCTTGCTTAAACTTTAAAATCCCTGACTGAAGTGGAACCAAAATTAGCCAACACTAGGCATGATAAATTAATTAGTGATAAATATCTCTTATGTGCCTTACCAATTCACTTAGCTAATAGCATAATATTATGCACACGTTTAAGGAAAATGCATTTTACTATGGCTGATTAGCAGCCTTCCGAATATAGCAAGTACATGACGGTTTTGATCACCTTTAATCTCTTGAAAACAGTGGGAAATCACAATATGAAATTTCCAACAAGTTGAAACATAAATAAGCAATTAAGAGGCAAATGTAGACACTGTTGTTACATCAATTGAAACAACTCTTTTGCATGATTGATGCTCCATGGCCAATAACACTCGTATTACCTTAATAATAACATTGAAACATAAGATAACGCTTCATCATAGACAAGTTTTGTGAGGAACCTAAAATTCGGAATCAGGGAACGAAACACAGAGGGTTGAAATCAAAATTGCCGATTAGCAAAGCAACAATAGAATCGCGCGAGGCTTAGCAGCGTGCAACATTAGAATCGTGAACGGATCTAATCATATTCGGCATCACCCTAAATAAATGGATCACTAGAGAGAGAGAGAGAGAGAGAGAGATCTCAAAACGATAAGCACAACCAAAAAAAACGCACCTTGCAGAGGGCACTTACAGCCGGCGGACGGCGGACGATGGACGATGGATGGCAGAGAGCGGATGATGGGCGGTAGAGGGTGGACGGGGACGGGGTCGGGGGAGGACAAAGAATGAGATTTGGGAAAATAATTAAAAATACAGACGTATCTTCCATCTATAATTTTTAAAAAAAATACTTACAGATGGATATTTTTGTATGTAAATAATAATAAAAAATTTAAAAATTAAATATTTGCAGACAAAATTTTCGTCTATAGCTAATTAAATTTTTTTTAATAATTACAGATAAATTTTTCTGTCTGTAACTAATAAAAAATAAATTAAAAAAATAGTTATAAACAGAAATAGTCGTCTTTAAGTATAAAATATTTTTTATATGCATATAAAATTATTTAAACGGATATTTGTCTCTAAATCCGTCTCTAAATTTAGTTGGGAACGCCAATCTTAATTTATAATTATAGATGGAAAATCCATCTGTAAATAAAGAATATTCGTCTGTAATACAGATGAAAATTATCCGTCTATATTTCGCATTTTTCTGGCAGTGAGCATGTAATCTCAAGTTTTCTTGTATTGTCAATTTGCAAACTATAAGCTTTGTATTCCTATTGAATTCATTAAGGAATGTTGCGTAAACAACGCATGCACAAAGCCACCTAATATAGTTAACGAGAAAAAGATAAAACTGTCATTGTCATTCTCTCTTATTTCATTACTTCCTACCATTTTCTCCCAGTATCTCCTTTTACTTCTTTTCTTTGTCCTTTGTTGTGTCTTGCTACTCCATAAGGTACGTTTCATACCCACTATCACCTCATATCACTCTCAAACTCACTTGGACATCAAAGTGTCTTTTGTATGTACTTCCACTGCTGTCAAGACCATCATTCACCACTGTGTTCGCTACCTTTGAGCTCTTGGAACCACCCAAGGTCAGAGTTACAGGCAACATCTCGAATCTTGTATGATTTGCCTGTAGCATTATGGAAAGAAATCAACTCTACTGAAAAAGGAAATCAACATGTTTAAACAGAAAGAAAAAAAAACAACTATATGGGTTTTTTTCCCTACAACAAAGGATCAGAGAGAAAAGAAATGAAAAGAGAGTCACAAAAAGAGGTTATGGAAAGTAATGACGAAGAGGGCAAATAACAATGACAATTTTTTTGCATTTTTCTTATTAGCTATACAATGGCCTTGTATATGTGTTTTTCACGGAGCATTGTTGTAGATAATTACCCTCTGAATTCAAATTTCAGTCATAAGAGTAATATTATGCTAACAACCATTTATGGACAACCAAATCCACAAAGGCATGAGTCCACCATGAGCCTCACCATAGAAAATTGGAGTTGTGAGAAATAGTACAAAATGGATCCCACACCTTTGTTAGTGTAATTATCTTAAAGTTATTCCAAATAATTATAATCTTATCATTTCTCCACGCATAATATTTGTTAAATTAACTTCATGGAGTGAATTAAACTTTATTTTGTATAGAGGAAATTAATTAAATGTCAAGAATCATTGTTTTTGGTCAACGAAAGAAGAAGGACTTGTGGATCATGGGCTATAATAAAAAAGTATTTGGACCATGGCAACCCATTTTATTTACCGAGTAAAGATCCAAATAAAGAATCTTTTGGGCTTTCCCTCTCGGGAACAAAAATAATGAATAATGGCCTTTTGGACTGATCTAAGGTCACGCAAGAAACTGACGTTGCTTAGAGCCAGCTCAGCCCTTAATAGGTGGGACCCATCTGATGAAGCTTTTTATCCCAATTAGGGCAACAATCGAATGGATATATAACATCCGCGAAGTCCTACGTCGTCAAACCATTTTTAATACGTAACATTAATTATATTCAAAATTTACTTGAGCGTTAGAGTTTATGTAGGTATCCACTCCGCCGTCCAAACTTTCAAAGATCAAGGTCTCATTGCTGCGAGGGAATCTCCCTGATACCGAGGAAGGTACGACGATCATTTTCATATATTGATGTTGTAAAAATAATTTTATATATAGGAATTGAAAGTTGAGTGAAAAAGAATTAATTACATTTTAATAATACTAGTGTTCGGAACCGGGCGATGCACATGTAGTGAGCTATTTCCTAATGTTTTGAGTTAATTTTATTGTTACTTAATATATTGGCATTAAAACAATGATGGTATATTTTTTTTTTAAGTTCAAAAGATTATTTTACCTGACGTTAGATATATAAATATTAGTCAACTTTAAATAATAAATTTTGACTTTACTGAGTTTAAAAATGATCTTTGGATACTTTGGTCATTTCCGGTAATTATTTTAATTGTTTCGTGACTTTTATATTTTATTTGAAACTGTGGAGGAAGTTGGTAAAAACAATTTCATATTTATTTTAAAATCAAATTTTTTCAACAACTATATGTATGTTGAATCCCAAATAATCATGGTCCTACATAAAATATATCATATATATGAAGATACATTCGACCCAAAGAAAAAGATAGTCTAGGACTTGAATTGGGTTGAATTTTTCCAATATCCTTCAAGCCATTATAAAATTCTGGGATCTTGAATAGATGTTCAAAGTGTAAACTTGGACTTGCTTTCACTTCAATTTACAACCAACAAAAGATTGTGATGGGCCGACCGAATGATTAATCCTGACTTGTAATGAGAGGAGCATGAGCTGTGCAAATAATTAATACTTGAAATCTCACATATACGAAGAAGATACTTTACTTGCCTAAATATAAAAGCTAAATAGTTTATTAGTTGAATTGGGCTGAATTCACTTTATTTAAAAACATAGGCCAAACAAACATTAACGTTCAACTACAATTTGGGGTCGAAGTAGTTGTTTTGGGCTGAATCTCTATGCTTATAATTTTGCAATGGTTTGGTGCTATATTTACTCTTTTCGTGGTCCATTTGAGCATTTGTTGTCCTCTTATAATTTCAAAAACAAAAATTTGACCAAACCATACCACAAATAATAACACCAGTAGTCATTTTTTTGACATTCTATTGTCAATTAAGTGTTGCTTTGGTCAGATTGCATAACAGTGTCTCATAAATTCATGCACGAAAAAATTTATTTTTTTAATGTATGTAATGCTGACTTTGAAAATCATTGTAACACGTGCAAATTCAATGTTGTATAACACAATAACATTAAATACGTTAGCTGCATTAAAGGTGAATCAGGTGCGAAGACTAATTAGTTACATTTGTAATATTACTAAATTAATTAAGTGGTAAGCGGCTTGGTATCGCTTAAGCAAGGTCCCGAGTTCGAAACTTTGTGTACGCAGTTATCCCCGCTGGGAGACTCACCCGCCATAGCCAGGTGCGCAACCCGGGTCAACCCGGATTAGTCAAGGCTAAGCCTTGGATACCGGGCAGGCAACCTAAAATAAAAAAAAAAATAAAGCACACCTATTATACTTAATGAAGAAGATCCAAATTGATTGCTACAGAATAACAATGTTTATGCATTTAATCTAAACACTATTAAAAAAGGGTCTTACTATGGTTATCTGTGACTAAGAACTAGTCATGTGTCGTACTGTCACGCCCTAACTTAGGATGTGACTGCACGTAGGGTTATTATCCTTACAGAAGCTTTGACGTAGCAAACTAACGTTCATGCATGATCAAAATAAATAATTGGTTTTATGAATATCAATTGGTCTTATAATTAAACTTTAATAAAATCTTGAATTACATCTGTTTGAAAAATAAATGCTAGACTGATACATGTATGCGGAAACAGGATCTTGCCTAAGTAAACCTTGGTAGACTCCACTGCAAAGCAGAGCTTACCATTGACGTTGGACCTCACTACTACTAGACGAGGGGGACGTTATCACTTTCCTTGACTGTATCTGAAAAATGACATGACAGAAGAGTGAGTTGTCAACTCAGTAGTGGGTACCTCAGTACCACTCACATAAAAAATATTGCATGTAATGTGTGTGTGTGTGTGTGTATGTGTCTGTGTGTATAGAGCTGAACAATAAGGCACATGAAAGTAAAGCTAGAAAGTAACTGCTAAAAGTAAATTTGTTTCTCCGTGCAGCATGTGCCCGCCTCCATGCAAGGGGTGCAATGAGATATGCCTCTCGATCGTCGATTTAAGGGAGTTTGAGCTCAACCTTGCTTTGCCAAGATAAATCCTCGCGATTTCAGGTACACTAGAATCCGGATACTGGATCTCTGAGGGTACGCATACCCTATAGCTGTAGAATACTGAATCTAATCTATGGGGACGCTGACCCCATATAATACTGAATATAATCTGTGGGGATGATGGCCCTATATAATACTGGATATAATCTATGGGGATGCTGACCCCGTATAAACTGAGTATAATCTGTGGGGACGCTAACCCCGTACACTATTGAATATATATACTGAACTGAGTCCTCTACCCTAAGGTATTTTGTTTATGAAGTCTTTTAGGTGAGCTCGACTGATTACCGAAGTTATTAGATACTAAGCCTACTATTTATGGAAGGTAGCATCCTAGCCAGTTTATGCTTTAGTCTTGTTACTCGTCTGAAACTGAGGACTGCAGTCCTGTGCTTAGGGAGGTTCACAGGAAAGAGAGGTGCGTCACAATGGACAACTTAAGTACCAAGTCTTTCCTAGCTAGAATTTTCCCTTAACTACGGCCCTTCCTAATCTGGAGTCTTTGTTAGGGTCTGTTAATTAGACTGAACCAAGCAATTCTAAACATATCATCATGTATCATATAACATTCACATAGGTCTTTGTCCTAGCATGTCATCTACTTAAGCATCTTAAATGAACAGGTAATGATAATCATAGTAATAATAATAATACATAACTGACTCGATTGACGGACCACTAATGTGGCACACCATCGACGCACTGGGACCTCCACTCACCTGGAAAAGCCTAAGATTGGGGAGTACTAGCGCTAGAAGCTCCAAGCGGCGTAGCGTTGGCATCTTAAAAGGCCAACCACACCATCAGAAAACAATAAAACATAACTGAAGGGCATCGCGGTAGCGAACTGACATTGCTAAGGGGATCTGGCATCGCCATTGCGGTCATGAACTGCCACAATGCTACCACTACCAAAGTAGCGGTGTCGGGGCCTACTACCCTAAGTCATCCCTAAACAGGATTGGCTACCTACCCTAGGTGAAGATGTTGTGTCTTCACAAAAAGAGGGGAAGAAGATGAGCAAGAAACTCTGTGCTTGAGGGAGGAATCTAAAGCTCTGAGCGAGTTGTAGAGTTATGAGGGGAGCTTTATATATAAGCAAAGAGATGGGCCCTTCTCCTGGCCCAAGGTGTCGCAGCTAGGGTTTCTAGTGACTCCCATGTCACTGTAGCGCACAGCAGCGCCTCACTTATTTTGTGTCACTTCAGCGCTGTCGGAGCGCTACAGCGCGTCCCTCACTCCGCGTCGCTGTCAGGCAGTGGGAGCGCTGCAGCGCGGCTCTGAAACTTTGAGTCTTCACCCCTACTAACTCTAATTATTAATTATTTTAAACCTGAAAACAAATTATGACAATTGAAATATAAAGAGGTGCCAATACTCATGTAAAAACTAGGGTACCGAATGAAAAACCTTAAAAAATAGACCTACTTGAATTTTTTGTCTATAAGTAGGAAACAACCTATTTACACAACACACAAACAAAGATACTTTTTTTTATCTACTTCAAGAAATCCGTCTACAACCTTTACTTCTCTCTCCACATGGAATCCAAAGGAATATAATGCGTTTCCAAGATTCATTATGATAAATGACATGCAGGTATGTATGTATTTTTGTTCCTGCGATTTTACTGTGGTGATAATTCAATTTTTCATCACAGAAGTCATCGCAGAAAGTAAAAAAATGAATAATTGCCGCCTTACAGCAAAATGAAGCACATGAAGAGACAGCTCACCACCTCCAAAGCTCTTCCTTCACACAATAAATGAGTGAAGAAAAACTCAAAAGTGTAATGTTATTGTTCCAAAACTTGTATCCTCAAACTTGCCTCTCAAGTATGCACGACTTTCAAATTCTACTACATTGGGCTAAGAATGTTATTAGTGATATTATAACTTTATAAAAAATGAAAAAACTGAAACACAAAAGAAAAAAACTGATGGACTAAACTTTATAAACATTTAAAAAAATGTCTCTAGTACTTAGTGGAGTTAACATTTTCGGCTCATATTCAACTCCTATTAAAAAGCTTAAATAATAGTCATCTCATAGTATTGAAAGGAAAAGCAAACCTTTGTAATACAATACATCAATATGGTCATTTCAACGTGCAATTACAACTAGAATTTTTACTCGAGATCCACAATTTTATCGCCCAAAACAAATCATGTATAGAGACTAAAACTTAATGATCTTCCAAAATAGAAGCACAATGAAATAAAAATTTGAATCTTTGGTCTTGAATTCTAACCAACTAATAAAATCTAATCTAACATAAATAAATCACGAAAGGTGCAGATTTTTTATTTTATTTAAAAATATTTTTTTAAAAAACATATTAAAAAAATAATCAAATAAACAAATAGTAAACATGGAAGATCATCATCAAATAATAAATTAACCAAATAATAATTTCTATAAAAAAAATAACATGCAAACCATTTTACCAAATCATGCGATCTTAGTCTTGCAAAAAAAAAAATCATTATTAATGAGTGCACAAAATAAACAAGAATTCTGTTATACGTACACCAAAAATCATGCACCACACATACACCTCGTACTTATATATATAATTTATGTTTTAACTCATGTAATGTTTGTGCACTTAATTAAGTATAGTTGAGAGTATCATTTACAAGTTTGTAATGTCTGTACGTGCACTCGTGAGAATAAAGTTTGTGCATTATTACTGGTGTGTGTATGTGTGTATAAAATTGGGTGTACATGTAGCATTTTTGAATAAACAGTCAAGATCGACGCCATATACAACCGAAGAAGAGTTACCAACCAAGCTTCATGATCTGCAATTGAAAACGAAAAATAAAAAAATAAATAAAAAAAAACAAGAACAAACAACAAAAAATGAAGAAAAAATGGAGCTAAAGAAGATGAAAAATCAAACGATCTGCGAAGCAAATTGTAAACAACAAAACATGGTTGAAAATCACCGGAGAAGAAGCTCGATAGAGATGAGCTCGCCAAATCCACCAATGAGTACGAATCAAGAGGGAAAAAAAAATGGGAAAAGGAGCCCCAAAGAGATGAGAAAGGCCGAGAGTTCTAGATCCGACCATCTTCTTCTTCTTCTTCTGGTGGTTGTTGTTTTGTAAAAATGAGACAAAACTACTATAAATTAAAGCTGAAAAATAATAAATGATAAATGAATAATGAAAGATTGAGTAATAAATGCAATTTTTTATTACTAATTAATATTTTTTTATATATTAGAAAAGCTAAAAGGAGAGGCTACGTCCTAACGTAGGCCGTGTCTGAGAAATCTGCTCGTAACTGATTCTAAAGCCCCTTAGGTGGATACTTAACAAAAACTCTCTTCAATAATGGATTCCTCTTTAGCAAGAAAATTAACACAACCAATCTCTAATATCCGCAACCGACTAAATGAGAGTCCACCTGAATATTAGAAACCAGATGAACAACTTCCAAAAAGTCACTCTCATAGCGAACATAACGACAACCCTTCTCCCACGCAAATTTTAACCTCATCCGAATAGATAGGAGCTCTGCAATCAAGTTCCCAACTCTGGCATAACCTAGATTACCCTGCAAGCTACCATCACTATTAATTAAATGAGATTTGGTTAATGAAATTTTGGTTTATTACACTCATTAGATTTGTGTCTTAAATTGAGTCTTAAAATGTCTCTTAAATTTGTGTGTTATTACATTGTGTGTCTTAAAATGAATGGGTCTAAAATAATTAATAACAAAAAAAAATATTCAAGAATTCAAAAACCTAGTAGAAGGATAAGATCAAAGCATTGATGGTGGCTACTTAATTAGCTGACACGTGTCTTGTAACAAATAGGTATTGAGAAAATGACTCTAATGCCCATAAACAACCAACTTGTATTCAACTAACACATTAAAGGAAAGGACAACATGGGAAATGGATTGGGAGAGCCTCTAAGGCGAACTCCCAATCTTTCATAGAGGGGAGACCATATTAATTTTTATATAATTATGTCTAAATATATTAAGTTATAAATGAATTTAAAAAAAATAAAAATAATTAATATTAAAAAAAGGGAGGGAGTAATAATTAAGATTGCATTACATCAATTAAGTGGCTTTAAACTGAATTCTTGTTGTGATCCTTTATCAATATATAATCTGTAATTGGTCATTAAATTCTACCTTGGTAATATCGTGTGAACCACCTTAGCTTAGCCAATTGGATGCATGGAACTAGCATGTCTTCCCTGTTCAAATTGATAAGGATAGCTTTTGTGACCATTCAATCATTTCGTATGGATCCTGCTCACAAGTCCAGTTTGACAAAACGGTAAAGGAATCTATAATCTTCTGTTGCTATCGAAACTAGTATATATAAAATTTAATTTAATTACCACTTAGCCTTTTATAATTTAAAAAGAAAATCACGTACAAAAGACATGAATATATAATTATTTTCACAACTACCCTTTCTATATTTAATCATTTGATATTTTACTCAAATGGTAATGACATATACCAAAGCTAAAGTGTTTAATTAACAATGGAAAAGGAAAATAGATTACTAATTTACTCCTATATATTTTTTTTATGCATTGAAAATTAAAGAACAACTAAATTAACTTACTCTACCAGCCCGTACAAATTCCTCTACCCAGAAATGAAGCAATTGAAAAATGAAAAACTAATTAATATTTATCATCTACGCAAGTAAACGAAGTAGACAATAATAAGGGTTAATTATTAAACAAATACACTAATACTTAAAAAAAAGAAAAATAACAAAGAAAATAAACTTCAACTATCCACACCCAACGTAGAACCCTTCCAAGTACTGCTGCAAACGCTATATTGATCGGAATTCGCCGCTGACGGGACGCCGCCGCCGCCGCCGCCACACTTGGCCACCGTTCTGACGCTCTCGATCAAGGCCTCCGTCCTGGCCTCCTGCGACAGGATCTCCGACAGCTTCTCCGGGCTTATGACCAACTTCACCTTCCACACCCCCGCGTTGTTGTACCTCGGAAACACCTCGTGCGTTTCCCAGCGCATCATCTTCTTGTAGCTGCTGTTGTGATTATTATTGTTGCTGTTCTTTTCGCACGTGGACATTCTGTACGGCGTTAAGGTCGTGGAAGCTTCTAGAATATTTTGCTGCTGTGCTCTCGCCGCGCTCGATGATGAGGTAGGGTTTAGAGGGAGGAGGTAATAGACTTGGCCGCCCTGAAGCTCTTCGTCGTCTAACAGAGGCTCTGACGACAGCATGTCGCGGGGGGGTTTCTGGAAGATTCCATGCCCCGAAAACTCGCTGGTTATGCATTCCACGGTGATGGGAGAGTAGAACTCCATGATGCCGCCATTTAGGGTAACTACCTTCACCGTCATGTCTTCCAAGGCCTCATTGTGCAAACCCTTGAACACACAATTCCCCATTATAATCAACTAAATGTTTGGCGATGATCGATCAATTGTGATGGTTTTGGTGATGGATGTTTGCGTGTGAAGTTAACTATAAAAGGAATTTGGGGATGGTGAGGAGAGGAAGGAGGTTTCTTGAGGGTTTCTTTAGGGACGGATTCCCAGCCGACACAAGACTAAAAGGCATCAAATCCTTTTCTTCTTTGTGATGAGGAACAAGATTATACCTGCCCATCGGTGTGGCACCAAAGTTGGCTTTTATAGTGGGGTGGCCCCACTTAACTTGCATTATTAAGGAAGAAACTTAATTATGAGAAATTTTTGTTTTAAGCTAGCCATGATTTGGATACCATCATGGAGATATGAGGATTAATATGTAAGTCTTGTGATATATAGAAGATTTCAATTATTTTTCTGTGGATTTCGTAAATAATTAGAGTGACTAATAATTAATGGATATTATGTGATATTTTTCAGTTGAGTTTATGAGTAAGATCAAAAGTTTCGGTTAATGATCACTTTTATTAGTTATTATTGTCTTTCTTTTTCATTATATTCTTAATGTTAATAATAACTAAGGTGTATTAATATAAAGAATATAAACTAAACACACGGTTGAAATGACAAATACCTTTTTTTTCTTTAATTAATAATTTTGGATTCGAGTCTTGAGTATAAAAAAAAAAGAGTACTAAAAAAGTTATATTATTATTAAATCTCAAATATTCTAACAAGATTGCCTCTTGTAGGGAATGCTTGTGTTTTCACCTAAAAGTAAGGCACCCAAATGGGCTAGCTCGACTTGTTTAGGTCCGACCTTGTTAACCCGCAGGCCTAAACGGGTCGGGCCTAAATGACTTTTTATTATTCTTGAATTGATTTTTATATATTTGGTCAGTCTATTTATGTGAGTAAACGAGTTAGTCAACATGTTATGCCTATGTTAATACTAAACAGACTAATTTGACCCTCAGGTTAAATTGGTCAGACCTAAACGAGTTTTTGCTATTCACAAATCGAATTTTATACATTTAATTAATCCATTTAATTGAATAAACATGCTAGGTTTGCGGGTCAAACTCATTTTGACAACCCTACCTCCCTAAAAGAATACAAGAGGGTACCTTTTTTCTTATTTGGAAGCATCTTACAATTTGTCCGATACTAAGGATTTTATGATCGTTCAATATTGTACACCTTGTGATTCGATGTCGGAGACAAATTAAAGAGATTTTGGTCAACGATTTGGGGATCATGATTAATCGTGGTCAATGGTGGACTCATTTTCAATATTGCATGGGGGTTTGTTATACCATTTTACCTTTGCTTTAGAAAAAGGGGACCCACTTTTCACCGACAGACATAAAAAATGATGAGTTGGTGCTGTAAATTAATGAAAGGTAGTATCAATATTAAAATGGGTTTTAATTAAATAAATTAATTAGTAAATAGTTTGATTTCATTGTGATTTGCAAGGATAAGGAAAAGGAAGGTTTCCGGTGAGGGATTGTGGATGATCTAGATGATAAGGAGAGGTGAACAATATTGGTTCTCCGGCAAGTCAAATAAGAATCCTTGGCAATCAAACTCATTGTGCCATGAAATAGGCAGCATGTGTCGGTTGTGACATAATTGTGATATATAATATTGTTCTTGTATATATAAATATATAATGAGATTTATTAGACCCTCATGCGTTACTCGAAAATAAGGATTATATAACTGAGTGATATACATCTCTATCCTTAAATTAGCTTTTGAGGATGAGTTAAGAACACATAAATTTTTAATATGATATCTGAACTTATTTTAAGATCATTAATGGATCACTTGTGCAAATTACGCGCACTATATGTCCAATCTTGGATGGAGTATTAGAGTCATGCATTACTTATAAATAATGTTTAGATAACCTTTATAAGAGTGAAACATCCCTCCCCTTGAACTAAATTTTAGAGGTGAGTTAGTCATGCTCAATTTTTAATAAGATTAATTCCTATGTAGAAACTAATTGTTAGAGTATATTGAGATATTCTAATATCCTAGCATATCGTAAATTATATTCAAGATTGATTNGGGTCGATATGTGAGGCATTCTTAACCAAGGAAACTTCTTACTTTTGTTTGTACTACTTTGGTGTTACTGTTAATTGCAATAGAACTACAGTAGGATGTAACGATGATGGTGGTGCAATGCCTAATCTGTCAACATTTTCAATTTTCAATCAAATTGGTCACGCAGTTGGAAGAGCTAACGATTATTGGTTGAATGCACAAGAAAAGGTGGCAGTTCACTTGGTTGTTCTGCTGAATTGTGAAGAAGTGCTTCTGTATTACCAATAAGTTCAATCAATCTTTCTAATCTTGTTTAATTTATTAATACACTGTTTCTAAAAATGTTGATTATGTTGATGTGTGTTTACAGGATGTTTCAACAACAATTTGGTGATAAATGCTCCGATCAAATGTTCCTTTGTAGTTTGTAAATTATGTATGTGTTTAACTTTAAATTATATATTTTAATCGAATGATTTCATTCATCGTAATCAGATTCATATAACTTAGTTTTAAAATCTATATAGGGTAAAATCATTGTAGCAAGACCATCACTTGATGAGTTTGTCATGGGGACCTATGAACAAAACAATTAGTTGTCCCATTTATTTTGTTAACGGATACAAGTTTCACACATCTGACTGGAAAATTGAAAAAAGGACAAACAATAGTGGGGTTTGGTTTAAGGGTGAATATTCTAATGCTACTAGAACAACCAATGATTAATATGGAGTGCTTAAACAAATTATTGAATTAAAATATGCACACGATGGTCCATCTCATCATGTTGTACTTTTATGCTGTGATTGATATGATCCAAACAGAACTCGGATTCACCCCGACTACAAGCCCACTGAGATTAATCTTACAAGGTGGTATAGGGAATATGATCCGTTCATTAGCTAAAAGAACAAAACAAGTTTATTACGCAAACTACTCGAGAGCTATCCAATCAAGTTGGAAAGTTGTGATGAAATGCAAACCGAGTAGTCAAATTGAGTTTGATGACACAGAATCTTCAGTTAATACANTTTATTTTCTCATTATTGTCCTGATTCTCTGCCTAGCCTATAAATAGGCGTTGGTTCATTTGTATTCGACAACACAAGATTAACAAACATTTCTCTTCTAATATTTTCTTTGTCTTTCTCTTGTTTTCTCGTGCCTATTATTTTCCTAATTCAAGATGAAACTTAACACTAATGCTATAAAATAATTTTATACCCTTACGTCTTGTGGGAATTTTAGTCAATAATGAACTAAGGACCCTTCACCACAAAAGTTAGTTCAAAATATCTGAATTCCGGGAATTGAACCTAATTCCCTTAATAAGTGAGTTTTTTTAGCAAGAATGCTTGTTTGAAAAATAAATTAAATTTAAGATCAAGAACTTTAGAACCAAGAATGTGAAGCACAAAGAATCAAAGTACTCAATTAAAAGAGAGATGAAGAACAACTTTGATTACAATAAGATGAGTACAAAACACTTGAATTACAAGAAACTAACAAACAAGAAATGAATGCTAATCTTAGGAATTGAAATGACAAAAAGCAAGTAAATGAGAAATTACTTTATTTCCTTGTAAACTCGTGCATCGTGGAGACTGTGAGTCTGTGTGAGGAGTTACAAGTGAAAAATTTGAAGGAAAATTCTACACTACTTGTGCTTATTTATAGAAATCATGGTCATGGTCTCCGTGCATGTTTTCCACATGTCCTAGGCGTGGTTGAGGCCCATGAGCCCCATGTTGTCGAGTGCTTCCTCCTAAAATAGCTAGGCAACTTTCTTCTGATTAACTTCTCTACTTTTGGCTCCAAATAACTTCCATGTGTTTAAATTTCCAATTCAAAAATGTAGTGCCAACAATTATTTTCCTCGTTGGATTGTTTGTCAACCTCAAAGTTTGTCTTGGTTTTGCTTGTTTTGAAAATCTTAAGTCTTCAATCAAGCTGCTCTTTCACTAACCATTCTTTGAGAAAAACACCCATTTCTTCTATGATAGCAAAATAGGTCGTCAATAATATTTTTCTCAGTTGACCTTCTCCTTTATCAAGATCTTAAACTCCTAGGGTCGATTGTGCTAATCCTATCCCCAAAAAGTTGCCAAAACCCTTACTTGAACTTTAAATACTCTCAGATCCTCCTTTTACTTAATTACCCTTACGAGGTGGGTCCTTATGCCTTTTCAATTTCCTTGATTCATTTTTTTAGTATTAAGGACCTCTTATTCATGGAGCAAAACATTCCCATTATCCTTTGTTGACTTGAGAGGGTGTTTTCCCCGACATTTTTGGATGTAACCGATCATTTTCCTGTACACTTAGCTTACGAAGGCCGAATGTGTGGTCTGGTTCAATATAGGTGGACATATCCATTTGAAAGGTGTATGGGAGTGTTCAAAAGAACAGTAAAAACAAGGCTCAAGTTGAGGGGTCGATATGTGAGGCATTCTTAACCAAGGAAACTTCTTACTTTTGTTTGTACTACTTTGGTGTTACTGTTAATTGCAATAGAACTACAGTAGGATGTAACGATGATGGTGGTGCAATGCGTAATCTGTCAACATTTTCAATTTTCAATCAAATTGGTCACGCAGTTGGAAGAGCTAACGATTATTGGTTGAATGCACAAGAAAAGGTGGCAGTTCACTTGGTTGTTCTGCTGAATTGTGAAGAAGTGCTTCTGTATTACCAATAAGTTCAATCAATCTTTCTAATCTTGTTTAATTTATTAATACACTGTTTCTAAAAATGTTGATTATGTTGATGTGTGTTTACAGGATGTTTCAACAACAATTTGGTGATAAATGCTCCGATCAAATGTTCCTTTGTAGTTTGTAAATTATGTATGTGTTTAACTTTAAATTATATATTTTAATCGAATGATTTCATTCATCGTAATCAGATTCATATAACTTAGTTTTAAAATCTATATAGGGTAAAATCATTGTAGCAAGACCATCACTTGATGAGTTTGTCATGGGGACCTATGAACAAAACAATTAGTTGTCCCATTTATTTTGTTAACGGATACAAGTTTCACACATCTGACTGGAAAATTGAAAAAAGGACAAACAATAGTGGGGTTTGGTTTAAGGGTGAATATTCTAATGCTACTAGAACAACCAATGATTAATATGGAGTGCTTAAACAAATTATTGAATTAAAATATGCACACGATGGTCCATCTCATCATGTTGTACTTTTATGCTGTGATTGATATGATCCAAACAGAACTCGGATTCACCCCGACTACAAGCCCACTGAGATTAATCTTACAAGGTGGTATAGGGAATATGATCCGTTCATTAGCTAAAAGAACAAAACAAGTTTATTACGCAAACTACTCGAGAGCTATCCAATCAAGTTGGAAAGTTGTGATGAAATGCAAACCGAGTAGTCAAATTGAGTTTGATGACACAGAATCTTCAGTTAATACATTTGATCAAGCATATTAACTGCCAGAGCTAATCCCGACAATGATAATTGTTGAGTCTCCATTGCCTACCACATTAGGTAGCAATACATTTGATGATGATCCTGACATAGTTGAACTCCCTAACCTCCAACAACATGCAAGTGATGAAGAAATTGATGTATACAATGATAGTGAAGAAGAAGACGAGTTTGATGATGAACTTAGTTTTGAAAATTACGATGATAATTTTGAATTTTCAGAATAATATATGTAATTATTTGAGAATTTGTAACACAATTTCATTTGAATATTATGTGTAATTTTCTTATTAACTTTTATTTCACAAATTCATTTTTAGTATTTAATTATTTATAAGGATAATTTATTATTTATATATTAAAATAAATAGATAAATATTTGGTTGTATATTCTATTTAATTATTTATTATATTTAATAAAAACATTAATTGGATTAATTAAATGTACATCTATTTAATTAAATTTTAAATTAAACCTTTTAATTTTATATGGAATGCCATATTTGGGTGTTAGATAACTATTAAATTATTTATTATATTTACTAAAAATATTGTTGAATTTAATATTTATTAATTTCAATAATTATATATTTATTTCATATATAATTTATACAATAAAACAATTGATTGAATTAAATAATATTTTACTTAATTTTTATTTAATTAAATGGTTTTTTATTAAATATTAATTTAATATATAATTTATTACATTAAATATTAATTTATTTACATAATAATAATAATTAAATAATAATTTTTAAAATTAATTATTATCACCGTCGAAAATTGCCCACAGTAATATATCGACAGTAATATTTTCAAAATAGTAGTATAATATTCATAATTACTGTAAGTTATTTTTTACGGTACTTTGAACAAATTACCGTCGGCTATCACCGATGGTAAATTGTCATAAATTTATGTATAAATATTATTAAATTTTCGTCGAAAGTAACTGATGGTAATCAGAATAAAATATTAATATTATTACGATCAGTTTTAGTCGACGGTAAACGGTTCAATTTGAATCGTTCCTAGACTATCATTTGCGTCCGTCGACACCGACGGTAATTACTATTGGCTATGTCAAACCGATGGTAATAAGTTACCATCGAGGTTTTTACCGTCAGTCCACTTTCCAACAGTAAATTTAACGGAAAGCCAAAATTTCAACGATAATTAGAAGAAGAAAAAAAACTCCAATGGGAAATATGATGGCAACTAGCATTTTTTTTTTGTAGTGCACTATAATTAGCATTCTTGGGCTTATTAAGTGGGTATACAATTTGAAACAATAGCTCTTAGCCATATTTTGTAGGAAAGTTCACCTTTTATCTTTCTCTTTTCCCTGATAACTAGCATTGTGACAGACCTACTACTTTCGGTGATACTTGATTGCATTTTGAAACGAGTCTTATTTATAATGATGCAGTCTCATGAATTAACACAATTCTCATCAGAAGCATTTCAAACGTCTTTATTCTTTAGCCATATATTTGCACAACAATTGAAGTCATTTTAGATTCACAACGTTAGGATTATAACTTTTCTTCAGTAAGTGACGAAATGGATTGTATTAAAGGTTATATAATTATCACAATTATAACACACTTTAATTATAACACATGCACTTTATAAATTAAAAGGTGTAATTCCTATGGCTTTTGGACACTTCTATCAAAATCTCTGCATAACTAATAATAAATTAATAATTATAAGCATGGTTTTGTGAGTTGATCTAGTCTTCAAACCGTGGGATTATATAATTTACGTCACATATGATGCTTGTTTAATTTTTTTTTTTTATACAATCAGGGTGTTCACCAGTGCAGACCCTGTGACTAATCTCTTCGTTTGCTTGTAGACATCTCTAAGAATAAAACAACTAGACATTTGATTAAGGGAGAATAAGTTTCTTCCACTCAACCACACCCTAGGTTGATGCTTGTCTAATCTAAGGTTTGAATAAATTGCAGGCGAATAACGGCATTATAGATTTATAATGATGGAGAATTGAAAGAAACTTAAATTCCGAAGTTTCAATCGCACAAAGTTAATTATCTCACGGGTTAACTTTATATTCATCATATACTACACATACCTATATAAAAAATAAAAAAAGTAAGCTTTTATTTTTAATACAGTTATTATTCTCTTTATATCTATTATATTAATAAATGTTTTATTACAATTAAAAATATGAATAGATAAAAAAAATAATAATTACACCTATATATATAAAAAAAATAGACAATTAAAACGGAACGGAAAAAAATAAACCATTATTATAACGAATACAATAATTGTTGTCAATGTGAGACAAATCTCTGTTACCTTTTCTTTTTTATCCTTTTTAATTTTTAGCCCTTTCAAAACTCAAAGTTGCTTTAAACGAAACAAACAAAAGGAAAATCATACCTAAGAAATTAAATCATTTTTCATCATTAGAAATGCTTTCCATAAACTAGCCAGCCTTAACTATAAATTCAAAAAACATCGTTCCCTTGTTTCAATTATTGTGTAAAGCAACGTTTTGTGTTAAGTATGGGAAATTTTTCCAAAATAAAACAAACAAAAATATTCATTTTTTAAATAAATCATTTGTAAAGTTGTTATTAAAATAAACTTTTTTTATTATAAAGGGAATTGATTTAAATTGATTCCCATTGTCACAATTATTATTATTATTATTATTATTATTTTAATTAGAAGTCGGTTTGAATCGACTTCTAATTTTTTTTTAAAACAGACGTCGATTTAAACCGACTTCTAAAGAAGTTTATTTAAATCAACTTCTGTGTAGTGCCTATAAATACAAGTCGGTTTAAACTGACTCCCACACAATTCAAACTCTCCATCTCTCTAAAACGCCTCTTTCTCTCTCTAGAATTTTGGTTAGGAAATTTTTTTGGTTCCAAGTGCAATGGAAGGTGGAAATTTGATGCGACTGATTGATATCGACCTCATCCAACCTCAACTGAACATCCAGGTATATAGATATTTTTACCATAATATTTTTGTGTTTCTATTCATGCTAGGGTTGTAGAAATTATGAAAACTTTGAGTGCAAGTGAAGTGTTTGATGAAATGCCTCCAATGTTAGATTTATAGATAAAATGTTTGGTAGCTTGATAAGATAGAGGTTAGGTTACTGTAACATGTGAAAAATTTATACTTATAATAATGTTGTTATTGAATGAGTATTTTGTTGAACTTGAATGTCAGATGACTCAGATATACAGAGTTTTTGTAGATTGATAAGGTATATGTAAACTTTTTGGTAGATTGATAAGATAGGTTAGTGTAGTTCAAAATATATGTTTTTGCGTGTGAAAAATGTATAGTTATAATGATATTGTTATTGAATTAGTATTTTATTGAAGTTGAATGTTAGATCTATAGAGTTATTGTAGATTGATAAGATATATGTAAACTTTTTGGATAGATTACTAAGATAGAATAGTTAATCGATTAATTTATGGATTTCAAAAATAATTTTGTAGCATTTGTTATTAGAAACTAATTTTATGAATTTTATAATGTTAATTTGAGTTACTTTTTATGAGCGTAGTTAATCTAAAAATCCATTTATTTTATGTCATTTTGTAGCCTTGAGTGTGTGTTAGAGACTAGATGACACGCAGAGCTCCATGTGCTACATCCGCTGATGGAGCCTGGACTGCTGGCTGCCTGATTCTGGGATTGTGCGCACATTATGTCAGCCTTTAATCTTAGTTATTTTTCAAATCAATCAATTTCGGTGAAAACTTGCTAATTTTGCCATGAAAATTGGCTAATTTTTTTTGAAAATGATGAAATTAATCAATTAAAAAAAAACAGGAACTAAATTGATTAATATACAAAATAATTGTGACTAAAGGATGAACTTGTCCGAATTAAAAAATAACACGGAGAAATTTGAGAGTTTATCCATTATGTTTTTGATTTTGTTGAATCAACTATATGGACCTGTGCATGAGGCCCATTACTTCTAGTTTTTGGTACATTGGAGGCCCAAAAGGCCCATTACATCTTCTACCCTCAACATTATGTTTCTTCTCCCGTTATAATTTGTCTCTCATATGTAACCCAAAAAAAATAATAATAATAATTGTCTCTCATAAACCCTAAAATCGCATTACAATTGAACTTGCATTTTGCATCAGCGCAGGGAACCCCATTTTTATTCCCCTGAGGTAATCCACTTCCACATCGTTTGTTTCAAGCTAATATTTTTCACACCACATTATGATAATTTATATATATCAACTAAAATTGAAGTTTTATTATTATTATTATTATTATTATTATTATTGTTATTATGTTATTAATTTGCTCTCTCTCTCTCTCTCTCTCTCTCTCTCTTTTCTAATTGTTTGATTTATGTGTAGTGTGAAAAATGTCGGTGGGAGAGGTTGCTTGTAGCTACTCGCTAATGATCCTTCACGATGATAACATTGCTGTCACTGTATCCTTCTCAATTGGAATTTGGATTATCCAATAATAGTGGATAAATATTTGAATATTAATTTAGTTGGGTAAAAAACTTCATTTTTATGTGTTGGGATAGATTTTCAATGAGAGGTAGAAATTGGGTTTTGGAAAAGAAGAATATTTTTTTTAGGGTGTGGTTGGTACGAGGTATAAGCGGGGGAAGAAGAAAATGGGCATAATTCATTTTAACTTGTTGGCATTGATTTGGAGAAAAATAAAATTAAAATTAGGTTGAAGTGGGATTGAAGTTCTTTTGTTATTTTTTAAATGATGAAAATAGGGAGTTAACCTTCAAATTCATCTATAGAGTTATCAGCATCAATCAAGTTCGGTCCTAAGACGAATACGTAGGTTTACTCTGAAGATGGGGTTCTAAGGGATTGAACAAAAAATGTTTTTGTATGATATGCATGGTTATCAAACTCGCGAGTTTAAGTAAACTCGTGGAGCCTCCGTAAACTCAGATCCTAAACTCGTACGAGTTTACATATTATTAAAAAAATATTTTAAAAAATTATTATGTTACAAAAATATATTTAATAAAACTTGAAATTCATAAATACATTTACCTCCATAACAAAACACAAATAAAGATGAAATACATGAGTTCTAAGTTCAATTCATACTTAATACATATAACATAATACATAGTATTGACTACTGAACATCACAAGAAGCGAGTTTGTGACGATGATGTTTTCAATCTAGAATACTAAAGCACAAATAGCAATACAGAGGTCACGGACCCCGGTGGGAAAGATCCCTGAGCAAAGGATGAAATACATACGATAGATTAGCGACGGAGCACAAGCAACGACGGAGCACAACGGAGCACGATTGTAGGCGCAACGGTAAATGATAACTCTAAAATACTTAAATGACCTAAATCTAAAGACTCATAGATATGCAAAACAATATCAAACTTGTTTTGTCTCTAAAAAAAAAAACCTGTCTGTGTGGTAAACTCGTAAAATCGGCAGTAAACTCGCGATTTTATGCGAGTTTACCCGATTTTACCCAGAAACGAGTTTATATGCGAGTTAGCTCGATTTTACAACCTAAACTCGTAAAATCGTACGATTTTACGTGTTAAATCGCGATTTTAATAACTATGATGATGTGTTTTGCTTTTGTCCTTGACTTATTGTTTAATAGGGTGAGAAGATCTCAACCTTGTTGAAAGCTGCAAAGGTTGATGTTGAGTCGCACTGGCCAAGCTTGTTTGCTAAGCTTGCCGAGAAGTGAAGCCCTGTGGGGCTCCAGTTGCGGTTGCAGCCCCAGTTGCTGCGGCTGCAAGTGGTGGCAATGCTGCTACCGCCGCTGCTCTTGCTGAGGAGGAGAAGGTAAATTTGCTGTGAAAACGACTGTTTTAGTTCTTCTTTTTGAACTATGGAGTTGTCTGATACATATAGCAGTTTCCAATTTTCGAGACAAGACTTGGTTGTTGTTTCTTAACTTTGTCTTATTGGTGTTGGTTATCTAATTTGCATTTTTTTTTTGTTGTAATTTTTTGCAGGAAGAACCACAGGAAGAGAGTGATGATGATATGGGATTCAGCTTGTTTGATTAGGGGAACTTTAACTATGATCTGGACTATTTTGTATTGAGTAATTGGTCATGGTTTAGTAGTTCTCTGAACTTGAGAATTTGAGTTTGTATCCATTTTGAGAATTCTAACAAGAGAAATTATTTGTCTTGAGTTTTATTTAAGGAGTTTGGATTTTACAAAAAATTTACTCATCAACCCTAACTCTTTCAGTTGGAATGAATACAACTAGAACAACTAAGGTTTGTTCCATTAAGCGCGGTCATAGGTTGACTATATGAATCGAACAACGCCTTTTGCTCGAAACGCTTTATACTATTAATGAAAACATGCACTTGTGAATGCATCACTGCAGTGTAGACCATCACTCCTTTACTGTGATGGATTTACCGTGATTGATTTGAAACATATAATCCCCATTTCTAAACTCATATATGTCATTCTATTATAAAGAAAACCAAAGAAAAAGAAAATGTGGAAGCAGGATAAAAATATCTTTTGTTCTTATTATGGAGTGGCCACATTTTCCTTTGCCTGCGGAGCAATTTCTTCTCCATCAATTCCAGGTTCACTGCCAGGTACTCCCAAGCTTAGCAGTATTTCCTCCCACTTCTTAGCAGGTCCCTAATCCCAAAAACAAAAATCAGTTTTCTCAGGTTAAGGAGAGAGATTTAGTATAGATTTGTGCCTTCGCAACGGCAAGCATCAACAATAACACTAATATAATATAAAACAAAAAGGTCACTGTTATCGCTTTGAAAAATTCTTGTGGAGATATAAATCTAACACCCCATATTTCGGGAAACAAGTTAGTATTTCATTGTGAAATGTGAATGTGCTTGAATGCGACGTATTGTGTTAAATTTGTATACGTGCGAAAATCACTCATTGCTTTTGCATACTACTTATTATATGTTATCACTCACCTTCCATGAAAGATCTTGAGCCATGCAATTCTTGATCATTTCTGCGAAAGCTAGAGTCCCAAATACTGTAAGGGCCCTTTTGACAGTCTTAGCTACAGCATCTACATCCGCAGGATCCACAGCATCACACTAAAACAAAAGCATTCAAATAAATAAATAAATAAGCAAATAAATGGTTAGTCATTAGTGCTGCTGGTACTTAAGGTTTACTAAGGGTTTGTTTGGTTTGAGTTTTTGCTTCCTATTTCCATTTCCTGTTGTCAGTTTGGTTTTGTTTTTCATAATTTTGTGAAAGAAATAGTGAGAATTGGAAATGAAAGCAAGAGACCGGATTTTTTTATTTCTACTGTTTTCTTCCCAAAATCCCGAAAGAACGGGAAACAAGCCAAAAACAGGACAGAAACACAAATCAAACAGGCCCTAAGGACACACTTCAGCATTATGAACTGAATACGGCTGCCAAGTGTTTACTTACTTCAACATTGAAGGAACCCATCTGAAATCCTGTGAAACCTTCTTTAACTGTGTCAACTAATCCACCAGTTGAGGCAACAATAGGTACCTATAGGACATTGAAAAACAGAAGTTGAAGAAAAAAGTTATGCTGGGAAAAGTCACAAAGGAATGGAGGATCGTGCAGCACAGGAATCATACGGTTCCGTAGCGCATGGCTTGCAACTGAATTAGGCCGCAGGGCTCGAATCTGCTAGGAACCAGTATAAAATCAGCTCCAGCAATTATCATATGAGCTAGAGGAACATTGAATTTTGCTATCCCTCTGGCCTTGTCGGGGTATGATACTTCTAGCTGTTGAAGCTGCTTTTCCATTTGTTTTTTTCCTGTTCCCTAAAGACAGTATCATAACAGCTTCAAAATGAGATTTCTTGCTCCTTTTATGATGTAATAAAAGTTGGATATACTCAAGTACATGAATTAAGGAAAGTAAATAAACGCTCTTGGTAGAATTGCATATGGTCATTAATACAAAGGGCGTTATTGGAAAAAAAGAAATTAATACTACCTTGAGATGTGAACTTGACAGTTATTCTGACAAAACCCCGAAATTGTAAAGAAGTTGGCAGTTAACTTGAAACAGACCGAGTATAACGTTTCCATTTCTTTGTATACTTACAAGGGCTACTATCTGAACATTCTCCTTGATAAATTGGGGAATGGCTGCTACAAGAATGTCAGAACCTTTTTGCTCTTCAAGCCTACCGATGAAACCGATGAGAGGAATGTTTCTGTCTACCGGCAATCCGACTTCGGCTTGGAGGGCTTCTTTCAGAAGAGCCTTTCCTTCCAATACCTAAGTAGGGGGGAATTTGTTAAAAAGTTTCCCACATAGTTAGTTTTCTTATGATCCAAGGCATAATCTAGCTATACTCCAAGTCTTAAAATGATTCTTACAGTTGAAGCATCGTATTTGACGGTGATGTATTTGTCGGTGGATGGATTCCACTCCTGGACATCCATGCCATTCACAATTCCGATAATACCGGTTTTTCGAAGGATGTTGTCTAACTCCACTCCTTTATCAGGGCCTGAGACTAGTTCTTGAGCATAGTATGGACTAACAGTTAACACAAGGTGTGATTCTATGATTGCAGCTTTCATCCAATTGATTTTCCTTCCTATCACCGGCTTAGCATGCCTGCGAGATTAGAGCAGCAAAATAAAGTGCTTGGAAAATTTTCAAATCTTTTACAAGGGGCTACATCTCACGACTAATGAAGAGCATACCCATCAATGAAGTCAAAGGAGCTCTTAAATTGATCAGGGAGATTGAGAGGCGAGAAATCGGCGAATGCAAATCTTCCTTGGTAAGCAATGTTGTGGATACAGAAAACAACCTGGTAAATAGCAGCAACCAGAATGAAAATTGGAAAGTTGGATTGATTATGAATTACGCCAAATTAAAGTAAATAACAAAACATGTAACAAATGCTATGGCATTATAATCCAGTGTGATTTTAGACCTACTCGCGCGTTCTTAAAGACGCCGATTGATTGGTACATGGATTTCAAGTAGCAAGGGATAAGGGCAGTGTGCCAATCATTGGCGATGAAAATGACATCTTCGCCTGCAAAATAAAAGTAAAAACATCATGCTTAAAAGATCTTGGGGGTAAATTACACTGTTAGCTTTGAATAACTTCATTTGTGACCTTATTCCTTACCATATGGTCCAGAAAAATATTTACTGCTCTTAAGATTCAGAACCCTTGGTGCTTCCAAAGCTGCCTACAAGATTATTTCAAAGAGAAAAGAAGAAAAAAAAAAGATAAGGGAAAAGTAGTACTAATGAAATAAGAGATATGAACTTAGATGTAAATACAGACACATTAGACTAAAATCAAAACGTATCATGGGAAACATTATTCAGTCTCAACCAAAATCTACAATATCTGTGAACATTGAACAAAAACTTAATGTAGCCACAAGGATAAAGAAATAGAACCTGGCAGAACAGGGTGAACCGCAGCCCGTTGTCTTGGTAATCCTCCCCAGTAGTTGGTCCATAAAGTTTGGTTCCAGTTTTCCCCCATACCTTGAAATTCAAGTCATTAGTAAGCTCCTGAAACCAAAACAAAACAAACGAGAGCATAGCACTGCAAAATTTGAGACATATTCCAACCTTCTCGAGGAACATGGGGTGGTCCACAAAGACGCGATCGACTCCTCTTTTATAGCAATGGAAGTACCGAACAATTTCTGTTCTGTCTCCTACTTTCACCTATAACAAGCAAGATTATAATGCATTTAAGTACATAATTAACACCAGTTTATTAGATGAAAACCTGATTTTGCCTATTGTCAAGACAACAATGTACCTCAATTGTAACACTTGTATCCCATGCATCTTTGTACTGGTCATAACGCGGTGAAATCGTCATAACTCGATGGCCGTTAGCCTAGAGAGGATTAGTTAGAAGGATTTTTGCACTCACTGAACCCGAAACATACCAATCAGTGCATATGACTAATTGAAGAGAAAAATGTAAACTACTCCATTTGTGCACTTTTAACTGTCACTTTTGACTTTTAGATACATTAAGACAATAATGCGTTAAATAGTCTCAAGTGCCAGATAAAAGTGGACGGAGGCAGTAAACAAATAGCAATAAGCTTACCGCCAATGCTGGTGGCAGGCCTCCGAGAACATCTCCTAGCCCGCCGGTCTTGCTCCACGGACCGACCTCAGTTCCCACAAAGATCAAATTCATGCCGCATACGACGATGATACCTTTAGGCCTGCCTCTCTTGCTTTGAAGCCCCTTCCTCTTACTAGCTTGTGATGCATTAACTTTAATTGGGGTCCTGCTCAGAAGTTCATCCACTTGGTTCAAGATTCTGAGTCCGCTATGAGTGTTGGCTCTCTTCAGAGATTTTAGTGACTCACATGAGAAAGCTGATTTTTGATTTTGAACATGTGAACTTCTGGAGACTAAGCTGCTTGATGCAGTCAGTGTTGCCATCTTTGATACCCTATTCTGTTGAATCTGAACATCAAATTAAGATTCCATCAGAAGTTGGGAGCCAATTGAATTATTCCAAAAATTTAGTTCCTTTATTTCTGAAGTTAGATTACTGTGTAATATATTCTACATTTGTACTAAGGTGCCATGAATTCATAGTTCTTGGCTAAAAGATAGATATTCTACAAAGAATGGAAGCTTAAGAATTAAACCATGCTTCTCATAAAGCTTGGTTAACTAAATGGAAGGAACATTACTAATTGACGTTACTAAACATATGATAACAGTTAATGGACTTCAAATTTTGGAACTGGAAGAAGGAACTAACCAGGCAATGGAGCACACAGTGAGTTTGAGAGAGTAAGCTGAAAGGCTCAAAGCATAAACTTGAACAATTATTATTGTATTCACATGAGGCTGCAACATTTTTGTAGTGTACTTCCTACTAGTAAAAGTGAGTGGCTTCTGCAGTACACGTGGCAACCATAGAATGATTGTTGTCTCCTGCATTGCTTTTAACACCTCAAAAATTATTAGAGGCCTACAACATTTTGAAAATTGAAAAGTTTTGTATTGTGGGGCCAGGGTTTCTGCCAATGAATAATTGGAATATGCCCTCGTGTAGAATAAGGCCTTGTTTTTTATTTTTAGCGAATGTGGTTTTTCTTGGTTTTGATTCATTTTGACAGTAACATTTTATAGTAGGGAAACTATTTTGATTCATATATTATTGCTTTATAGTGACATGTCTCATTTATTCATATAGATGTCACTAATTATGTAATATTATTCCGACAACTAAATACCGAAAAATTTGGATTTTTTACATTTAAAATGGACTTGGCAAAACAAAAAAATAGAAAAATGGATATGATTTAGAAATTACATGTGTATGGGTTTGGGTACTGAAATCGGTAGCCTATTAACCAATTTTAGGAAGGGGAAAAAAGTGGAACTGGGCCAAAACTAAAATTGGATATGGCAGGTCCTATTTCAGGATTTTTGTTCCCAAAAAATGGTAGCTTTGTCCCTGTCACCCTTCAATGTCTTGTCTCCCTAAAACCGGCACCATTAATGTCGATTTCAAGTCCGTCTCCCCTGCAATAGACGACGACGTGATAATTGTTCTGAAATCGGCAAAGCTACTACCAATTTCAAGACTCTCGGGATCACGTTTCTTCAATACACACACACACAAAAAAAAAATTGTTTCTTCTACATTTCTTTTATCATTTTTTTCAATACTCTTCTTCATCATCTTTTCTTCTACTTTTTATCAGGTTTTTTTTGTTCATTGTTGAAGTTTGTAGTGTTGTAATGTTGTGAAAAAAAATTTAGTAGATATGTCGAGAGGACAGTCTATTGATAGAACAGTGAACTCTACATTACATATCTCAGAAGTCATTCGTGAAGATCATAATGAGATTTGTTACTAAATATAATATGATTAATGTTATACTTTACTTGACTATGTTTGAAAGTTATATGCGTAATTTTAATTATTACCTAATATTGCATATATGTAATTAAGATAACATATTTAAGTGCTTAATTTTTTTAAAAAGAACTGATTATTTAAAAAAGTATTATAGTAAATATTTTTCAAAAAGTAATTATAAAAATAAATAATAAATATCGTACTCGTACTTATTGCATACCTTTTATATATTTGTGTAAGTGTATATATGTGTTCAAACATTTAGTCTTTATAACATTAAAAAATCAAAATATTTATTAAATAAATATATAATACTATCATCTCTATTATTATTGTATTTTTTTGGTTTTTTGTTAGTATAAATCATTCAAAAATTATAATTTTATTGTAAAATATGTAAGTTATAATTTATTTAATTGAAACATTTTTTGATTCTTAGTGTTGTTAAAAAATTAACAATTTATAATGCATATAATTAATTAATTAATTAATTTAATATAATAGATTGTCGTAATTTTAAAGAGAAAATGTTGAATAAAATACTATAATTAGCAAATAGTGAGTAAACAATAATAAATCATGCTATAATTGGTTTATTTAAAAAAAATTATTTAAAAAGAAACTTTAATTGAGAAGCAAAAATAATATTGTATTCCAAAACTCTTACTAAATCACAAAAAAAATATTTTCGTATTGAATAAAGGAATTACATATTATTTTTCGTATCCAAAAATGCTTTTAAAAAATTATTTAAAAAAAGATATACCAAATAAAGGAATTATCAAATAAAAAAATGAAAAATTGACATGCCGAAAATTAATAGTGGTTACTTGTGCTCGATCAAATCAAAAATGACAATACATTAAATAAACTTAAATAAACGTTGATGCATCAATAGTGATTACTTGTGCTTGATCAAATTAAAAAAGACAATATATTAAATAAACTTAAATAAACATTGATGAGATGCTTAAGGAAGTTGTCATGCACGTGAATTTTAAGATTTGCATCATTTTTCTTAAGTGAAACATCCATAGAATCAATTATAATTCTCTAAATCTAAGTCCTAGAAGAAATAAAAAAACTTTTAGAATTGATCTTAAACCACCGCATGAAAAAAATCCTAACATGTTATGCTATTCACAGAGATAGAAGTGTTGAAGTGCTTGAAACCCATCTAATTAAACAATAGTTTTGTTTCATCAATTAAAATCAAAAACTCTTTTTTAATTTTTTTTTTCATAAATCAAAAGTTATTGTGGGGGGTTATCGATGCATTTGGTATAAAAATACGAAAAAGACAATGAGATAGAAATAAAGATAGAAACTATTTTTGTTCCTCTATACCTCAATTATGTGTTTCTTAAACAATTTTTTTCTTTTGTGGGGAATAGAAAATGCAACCTTTAAGAAAGGTTGTAGGTGCATTGGGTGTTTAATTATAGGCAAAAAAAAAAAATAAATCGAAGCCTATGGGTCTATGCTAATGAAAAAACTTCAACTGCATCATCAACATCAGCGATTCAGCATCACTGCCCCCAGCAGCTGAATCAACTGCCATGGAACTCGACATCCACTCCTTCCTCCCCTCCGACGACGACGACGACGCCGCAGCCGCCGGTGATCTCCCCCACCACCACCGCACCATCGACGACATTCTCAACGACTGCCACACTTCCTCATCATCGTCTTCTTCTTCACCCTCTCCTCCTTCCTCACCAACCCATCACCCTAACCCCCCAAAAGATTCCCTTTTTACCCTCAATTCCCATCAAAATTCCCAAGCTACCCAATTGGAACAAAACTTAGCTCTTCCTTCCAGACCTGGTTCATTCTCCCGGGTCAAACCCGACGACCCGTTTCGAACTCGGTCGGACCCGCGTCCGTTCTCGTCTTTGCTTGCCGGCGTTAGGTCGAACGCGAAGCCCGGGGCGGCGCTGGCGGCAGCTGCAGCAGCTTCCAGATCGATCCCGACGCCGCACGCCGCGGCGATCAAGTCCCGGAGGAGTCTGCAGAAAGCTGCGGCCTTGGGAAGTGGGGATTTGAGTTCGATCGCTACTATTACTGGAACCAGTGGTGGTGATGATGTTTCTGATGTTTCTTCTAGGAGTGAATTGGGGGAGAAATTGGAGGGTTTTGTGTCTTCTGGGGTTGATCAATTCGATGAATTGCAGGGGAAAGTTGAGGCCTTTGGGGATAGTAGGGAGGGTTTTGAGAGTGTTGCAGAGGCTGCAACTGAAGTTGGTGGTGGTGGTGGTGTTGGCATTGTGGCGCAGAATGATTCTTCTGTTGTGGTGGGTGAGCAGAAGAGTGGTTTTGATGATGTTGAGAATGATAATGAGAAGGATGTGAGTTCTGCACCTTTTGATGATGATGAGAAGACTGTTACTACTACTGGTGTTGATCATCTTGATGTTGGTGATAAGGGGATCACTGAGGAGGATGGCTTGGTGAGTACACCTGTGGAAAGAGAAGAGCTAGTTAGTGATGATGGTGCTTTTGTGGAAGAGAGTAGTAAGAGTGAGGTGAATTTTGGTGGTGTTGGTGGCGATGGTGATGGTGGTGGTGATGGTAGTTTATTGAGCAGTGATAGTGAGCTTGTGGAAGAGAGGCTTGAGGAGCTGGACAGTAGAAGGGTTGCTAGGATAGCAGAGAATAAATTGGAGCCTTTAAAGAAGAAGCCACTTGAATTGGCTGAAGAGCTGGAGAAGAAGCATGCTTCGACTGGATTGCATTTGGAGGAGGGTGCTGCCGCCCAGCCAATGCGGCTGGAGGGTGTTCGGAGGGGGTCCACAACGCTGGGATACTTCGATGTTGATGCTGGTAATGCTGTCACTAGGGCCATTTCTTCCCAAGCATTCAGGCGTGATCATGGTTCTGCGCATGTCCTGGCAGTTCATACCAATTTCATTGCAGTAGGAATGGCCAAGGGGCTCATCGTTGTCGTGCCGAGCAAATATTCCATTTATCATGCCGATAACACTGATGGGAAGGTTGTTTCCTGGTTCTATCAAGCTTTTTTCAAGCCACCTCAAGTTCAATGTTCAATGCATCATGGAAATTTACATCTTTGCCTGCGAATATCTTGTGTGATGTGCAAGATGATCTAAAATAATTTAACATTATGTTTACTGCTGTCTTTTAACTTCCAAAAATTCTATATTGGATTTTACATGAAAGCATATTCTGTCAGATTTTGTATTGAAATGCCACAATAGCTTCACATAGTGGGTGAGAAACTCAATATACCACATGAGAAACTCAATATACCAATGCAAAAGGTTTTCTATTTAAGATTAAAAACAAGAATTAAAACAAATGAAAATAACCTACTCTTAAAAAAGTTTAGTAAAAAGTACAGGGCATTATCCCCTATACACAGTATTAGTGGTGTAGCTTAAAGGTGGCCTTTGAACACAATTTTGTTGTCGTATGTAATTGTAAATTGGTAATGCGGATCCTTATAATTTCTAGCATTTGTTTTATTGTCAGATTTGATATCATACGAAGCTTCATTTATCAATGTATGCCGTTTACTTGTTAGATGATGATGCTTGGTATACAAGGAACACATGCTCCAGTAACGTCCATGTCTTTCAATCAGCAAGGGGACCTTCTTTTAGCTGGTTACGGTGATGGTCATGTTACACTTTGGGATGTACAGAAAGGTGTAGTGGCAAAAGTTATTAGTGGAGAGCATACATCACCAGTAGTACATGCATTCTTTCTTGGACAGGATCCTCAGAATACTCGTCAGTTTAAAGCAGTTACTGGTGATTGTAAGGGTCTGGTTCTCTTACATAGTATCTCAGTGGTCCCTTTGCTTAATAGGTTCTCCATCAAAACCCAGGTAAATCATATTTGGCATTAATGTGCAATGGCTTTAGCATGGTATTATACAGGGGACTTGTGAGTTAATATTCAATGATCTCATGTTTCTCTTCTTTGTTAAACTTGTATTAATTCCTTAGTGTCTTCTTGATGGGCAAAAAACGGGCTTGGTGCTGTCAGCTTCACCACTGCTTCCTGATGAATTTAGTCCAAGTGCTTCGCTGTACTCTCAAGGCAACACCACGGTCTCGGCCAGCAGTATAAGTAGCATGATGGGAGGTGTTGTTGGGGGAGATGCAGGCTGGAAACTCTTCAACGAGGGCTCTTCTTCAGTTGAAGAAGGCGTTGTCGTATTTGTCACCCATCAGACTGCTTTGGTGGTATGAAGCTCAGATGTTTTGGGCTGATTCCATGTACTCTTTATCCTGCAATTTTTCCTTCAGCTTTGTTGAGACATTTTGTGTAGTGTTTTCTGAATATACTAAATCTTTGTAATAGGTAAGGCTGAGTCCTACGTTGGAAGTTTATGCTCAACTCTCTAGGCCAGATGGAATTCGGGAAGGTTCCATGCCATATACTGCATGGAAATACATGACACAAACATCTAGTTCTGCTGGTATGAATTCTTTTTCTTTTTTTTTAAATATTTCATGTTGACTTGTTTCTAAAGATTCCTCTCTTGTAGAAAATACATCTGCTGAAGCTGTTGAAAGAGTTTCGTTGCTTGCAATTGCCTGGGAACGGAAAGTTCAGGTTGCAAAGTTGGTCAAATCTGAATTAAAAGTATATGGAAAATGGTCTCTTGACAGTGCAGCCATAGGTCTGGCATGGTTGGATGATCAGGTACTAAATCATCTTCTGTCTTCCTTGATTAGCCAGAAGACTGGCTAGTTATTTTGTTTACAGTCTCCTTTCCTTTTACCCTTCTTTTATCTATTTGCTTCATAGTCATAAGGGTAGTTAAAAGGATTTTGATCTTACTCAGATGCTGGTAGTTCTCACTTCAACTGGACAACTGTATTTATTTGCCAAGGATGGAACTGTGATTCACCAAACAAGTTTTGCTGTAGACGGTTTTGGAGGAGATGATCTGATTTCTTATCATACTCACTTCATCAATGTATTTGGAAACCCTGAGAAAGCTTATCATAACTCTGTTGCTGTAAGAGGAGCTTCTATTTATATACTTGGTCCAACAAATCTTGTTGTTTCGCGTCTTCTTCCTTGGAAAGAACGTATTCTGGTTTTGCGGAAAGCAGGAGACTGGATGGGTGCCTTGAACATGGCAATGACTCTTTATGATGGCCATGCTCATGGGGTTGTTGACCTTCCCAGAACCTTGGATGCTGTACATGAGGCCATAATGCCCTTCTTGGTGGAGTTGCTTACATCGTATGTTGATGAAGTGTTCTCCTATATTTCAGTGGCATTCTGCAATCAAATTGGAAAACTGGATCAATCCAATGAGTCAAATAGCAGAAACAATTCAGTGCATTCTGAGATAAAGGAGCAATACACCCGTGTTGGTGGAGTTGCTGTTGAATTCTGTTGTCATATCAAACGGACAGATATCCTTTTTGACAAAATTTTCTCCAAGTTCACAGATGTTAATGTTCAACAGAGAGGTAACCTGTTGTCTTAGCCTTGTCTGGTAGGATATAGATTATAAGGCTTCTGTATTCATTTCTTATTTCAATTTTTGTCTGCACAAGCCTCAATAATTTCATTTGGTTAGGAAAGATGAATGGTTTGTGGCCCTGCTCTCACATTATAAATCAAGCTTTTTCCTGCTTCAAATGTATAACACTGCAAATACTTTATAACTTTTTATAGAAACATTTTTGGAGCTTCTGGAGCCATATATTTTGAAGGACATGCTTGGATCTCTACCCCCCGAGGTATTGGCTTATGTTTGGCTTTTCAGCCCAGTTGGATGATACATTTTCAAAGCTTGGGTTTTTAAAATTCTCAATTGTTACAGTACTTTCTTCATTTTCTTTATATTCTCCTTTTTTCAAGATTATGCAAGAACTGGTCGAGTATTATAGCGCCAAAGGGTGGTTACAACGGGTTGAACAATGTGTACTTCACATGGATATTTCGTCCTTGGATTTTAATCAGGTTCTTGTTAGATCTTCTAGAATCTTTCTCATTTCCATTACTTTCTCAATTAGCCTAACTATCGAATGATTATATTTGATACATTTTTTAGGTTGTCAGATTATGCCGGGAGCATGGACTTTATAGTGCCCTGGTTTATCTCTTTAATAAAGGATTAGACGATTTTAGGGCACCTCTCGAGGAGCTCTTTGCAGTCTTACAAAATAGCCAAAAGGAAAGTGCTAGTGAACTTGGGTATGTTTCCTTTCTCATTTTTAATCCATTCCTCTTCTTTGCTTTCTATATATCCATGTACAAGAAGTCACTAGGGAACAATTTGTGCGCTTGTGAGACTTATAGATCTTGTATGTAGTCTTATGAATTAAAAAAGAAGATATATAAAATCTTTTTGAGAAATGTTACTATGAGAGGTGTAGTAAGAGAACAACCTGAGTTGATGAAACTGCCATAACCTAATTTATTTACTGCATTTCTTCTCAATTAAAATTGTTAGTATTGTTTCAGCTCATAAAAAATGGTTAAACCTATATTTTTCTCCTGTTGCCTCTCTATTTAACAGGTATAGAATGCTGGTTTATCTCAAGTNTTTTACAGGTCTTTCTTTTCCCCCAGGTAATTCCCCCCCCCCCCCCCCCCAATTCTTCTATCCTTTTTTCTTAATCTTTTATGTAATTTCTGTTTTGAAGGTATTGCAGTAGTACTACTTAAAAATGATCCCTCTGTTGCATGTATTTGCAGGCCGTGGAACTATTCCTCCCACACGCTTGCAATCTCTTAGAAAGGAGCTTGTAGAGTTTTTGTTAGAGAACTCTAATGCTCTGAAGTCACAAACAAATTCAAACTTTGTCTCCAAACAACCCTTCCTGAATCTATATCTTCTCCTAGAGTTAGACACTGAAGCTACATTAGATGTGCTCAGATGTGCGTTTGTGGATAATGAAATTCTAATTCCGTGCTCATCTTCGCTGGATGCGGTCAATGAATCTGTTGTGGAAGTAAAAAATGAAAATGATAATGTTACTGAACCTCCAAATACTTTAGTTCAGAACACAGTAGATGCTCTTATACAATTAATTGATATGAAAGTCATTTCAACGGATACAACCTCTAGCAGTGGCGATGATGAGTTGATAAGAGAATGGCCTTTGAAGGACATAGGTTGTCTGTTCGAGTTCATTGCATATTATGTTTCTCTGCAAAGAGCTAAAGTCTCGAAGGGTGTACTGTGTCAAGTATTGGAATATTTGACATCGGATAGGTACTTTGCAACTAATGTTTCTGTTCATAGTTCAACTCCAAAGAGTAGAGAGAAGCAAGTGCTTGCGCTTTTGGAAGTACTGCCTGAGTCAGACTGGGATGTGTCATATGTGCTAGAGCTCTGTGAGCGAGCCCAATTTCACCAGGTAAGTACATTGGCAGCCAGCTTTGATGATATCTTAAGAAGCATAGGGGTACTAACTATTAACTTTTATTTGGTCAAGTGATTTTACCAGCTTCTTTGTTGGGTTTAGGTTTGTGGATTCATTCATACCATCAGACACGAGTATGTGGCTGCATTGGATAGTTACATGAAAGATGTAGATGAGCCTCTCCATGCCTTCTCCTTTATCGACAAAATGTTCTCACGATTGTCTGACAACGACTATGCTGCTATTCGATCAGCTGTCATATCTCGAATTCCTGAGTTGGTTGAACTAAGCAGGTAATTGTCCTTATTAGCTTTACTCAAGTTGGACTCTTTAGATGGTTGTACAGCATTTATGGTTTCTTTATTTTATATATGTAGCCTAAATAGTCTTTGTTTAAATTTTACTCTTTTCTAATTGCATGTAGGGAGGGCACATTCCATATGGTTATCAGTCATTTTAGTGATGAAAACTCCCGTATCATCACTGAACTTCACTCTCATCCAAGAAGTTTGTTCCTTTATTTGAAGACACTCATTGAGCTTCACTTGTTTGGCACCCTAGACTTGTCTAATTTGAGGAAGGATGATATTGTGAATCTCCCTAATGGGAAGCAGGTTAAGGATCACCCACAAGGACTCAGTGGTTACTTAGAGAATATATCTAATTTCCCGAAGTACATTCGTGAAAATCCCATTCATGTGCCTGATGATCTTATTGAGCTTTACCTGGAGGTGAGTTATTGTACCTATCCATTTTTTTTTCATGTATTTAGGCTTCTTTATCTTCTCATGGTTGGTACAATGGATTTTTTGGCCATGGATTTTGTTGCTGTAGACTGTAGTTGTAGCAACAACTTAGTTTGATGTTTTCATGTTTTGATTTTGCAGTTACTATGCCAGTATGAAGGTAGTTCAGTCCTCAAGTTTCTTGAAATGTTCGATAGTTATCGTGTGGAGCATTGTTTACGCCTATGCCAACAATATGGCATTACTGATGCTGCTGCATTCTTACTAGAAAGGGTTGGTGATGTTGGAAGTGCACTTGTACTTACACTTTCTGATCTGCATGATAAATTTGTTGAACTTGATGCTGCTGTGGAAGCTGCAGTCTCAAATCGTTCCTTGCGTGGTTCTTCCCGTACAGAAGTATTCAACACCATTTTAAGGATGAAAGAGGTCAGTATTTTCGTTCCTGGGATCGGAACATTTTAATGAAGCTCTAAGGATGCAAGTATGCTTTGATGGGTGTGCTCGTGTATTTGTAAGTTTAGGCAACCTAACATTATCAATGGTTACTATTCAAACAGGTGAATGACATGCTTAATTTACTGCATGCCTGCATTGGTTTGTGTCAGCGGAACACCCCTCGTCTAAATCCTGAGGAGGCCGAGGCTCATTGGTTTAAATTACTTGACTCGTAAGTTTAATCCTGGCATGTTTTAACCTCTTTTCTTGCATATGATAATCACTGAACTAAAATGTCTGAGAACAAGCTTTCCTGAATTTTCATCCGACATTTGGGACCTCTTACAGTAGTAACTACCCTTTGGTTTTCATTCAGGTTTTGTGCCCCATTGATGGATTCAGATGTTCAGGAGAGACCATATGAAAGAAAAAATTATTTTGGTATGCTAGCTGGATCACCAGATTCGCAACTGGACAAAGACAGCTACAAAAGCAGCTGGAAGATCTTGAAGTCTCGTAATGGTCATATTTTGAAAAAATTGCTAAGCCAGTTCATTAAAGAGATTGTTGAGGGAATGATAGGTTTTGTTCACCTTCCTACTATCATGTCCAAACTCCTGTCCGATAATGGTAGTCAAGAATTCGGGGATTTCAAATTTACCATATTGGGCATGCTGGGAACATATGGCTTTGAAAGAAGAATTCTGGTATCTTTAATCTATTCATTTTTGCTTGCAAAGTATTATATTCATTTCTGGGAACATATTAGTTGGATTCTGTTATCAGGCTTTACAAAGTATATTATTCTTGATATATTTTCATTAAAAAATTGATCAATTGAAGCTTTAAATATAAATTTGTCAAAAAATGCTTCAATAAACATTGACAACATCTCTTCTTCAAGGCACTTTTTATTTCTTTCCTGATTCTATTCTCTTTCCACTTCTTCTCCTCTTAGGATGCCGCTAAATCATTGATAGAGGATGATACCTTTTATACTATGAGTTTACTCAAGAAAGGGGCCTCTCATGGATATGCTCCCAGGAGTCTAGTGTGCTGCATTTGTAATGCCCTTCTTACGAAGAACTCTGCTAGCTCCGGTATCCGGATTTTCAACTGTGGCCATGCAAGCCATCTACATTGTGAAGGTTTGGAAATTGAGTCATCAAGCAGAGGATCTTCATCTGGATGCCCTGTATGCTTGCCTAACCAGAAATCCCAGCAGTCTAGAAACAAATCAGTCATTGCAGACAATGGCTTGGTCACCAGGTTCTCGTTAAGACGTCAACACCATCATGGAAGCGCCATTCATCCGCATGAGAGTGATTTATCAGAGAATAGTTATGGACATCAGCAGATATCACGGGTAAACATAAACAAACCTCTATAATATATCATCCCCTGAATCTAACTTTTATAGAAAGTACTTTTATAGTCCAAAAAACAGAAACAAAAACATCTTTTAACATGCTTCTCAAAAGAAGCTGAAAACTGATTATATTCTGATTCTGCTTCCTTCGAGAAGTTTATTCAAAGAAGCTAGCACAAAATTAAGAAGTGGTTTTTCTATCAAAAAAAAGTTGTCAGTTTGTTTGGCTTTTGTTTTCATCTTCTGTTTTCATTTTGTATTTTGTCTTTCCAGAATTTTGTGAAAGAAACAGGTCTTGTTTCCATTTTTCATTTCCCATTTTCAATATTCACAAAATCCTGAAAAACAAGAAACGAGAAATGAAAATAGATTATTTATAAATAAACGCACCCAATGTCAAATGTCCAAATTTTCTGAACATTTAGCTACTTAATATTAGTCTTGTTTCTGCAGTTTGAGATCTTGAACAGCTTGCAGAAAAATGAGAGATTTATGCAAATAGAAAACTTGCCTCGGTTAAGGCTTGCCCCGCCTGCTGTGTACCATGAAAAGGTAAACAAAGTGGCAGGTTTTATGGCTGGTGAAAGCAGCAATAGTTCTGCAGTTGTAGAGAAACACAGTAAAAACAAGCAGAACCGGGAGCTTAGAGTTAAGGGTTCATCAATTCGGTTTCCATTAAAATCAAGTATATTTGGTGAGTAATGTTACTTTAGAAAGTTATGGTAGTTTTGTTTGGAGTAAAATAAGATTTTGTTTTTCTCTTTTTTTTATTTGTTTTCTTTTCAATTTGGTACCTTATTTTTAATTTTGTTCAATCTGATCTCTTGCATTTCATATTGGTATCAATTTGGTCTTTCCGTCAAAAAACTAAGAGAATTAGTCCGCGCTAGCATTTTATGTTTATTTTCTAAGGGAAGGACCAAATCGATATCAATTTGAAATTTAAGAGACCAAATTGAATAGAGTTAAAAATAAGGGACTAAATTGAAGAAACAAAAAGATAAGGGATCAAAGAGCCTATATTATCTTTTCCTTTTGAGTTGTGTTTAATATCTCACACAAGGGAAACTTTGTTTGCAGGCAAGGAGAAGACAAATAAGAAGTGACTTAAAATTTTTCAAGCACTGACCAACTAACTATATAGGCTAACGGTAGATATCTTCACTATTAGGTTGTTTATATAGCTAGGGGATTTTGATATATCTCAACATTTTATTTCTTTTTGTAGTCTTATTCTGATTTTTGTACATGCTAGTTGTAACTATATGTTATACACAAGGTTTTGTGTGTACAATAGAAAGGGCATTGTCGTGAGTTTAAGATATTGGAATAATGTGATGAGAAAACCTCTTATTCCCTTTTGTTTTTCCTTTCATTTTCTCCCTTCCTCCTTTTGTTTGATCATTGTATCTCTTTGCCCTTCTATGTGAAGCTTAAGCTATGGGGTTAAATAGACCAATTTAAATGTTCAAAGGTTAAAGTTCAGCTATGATCATTTATTTTTTAACCATTGGATTGCAAAGATAAAAGATTTATGGTGGAAAACTTTTTCCAGTCCAATGATAAAAAAGGATAGTGAGTTAGTAACTATAGCTGGATGCATAAACCAATCCTTCTATTTACAAAATCTCCTCCAATACTAATTCTTGTCACACATAATATGGTTTCTTGAACCATGATATCAACATTTTCAAAATAAAAGGAAAAAAGAAAAAGGAAATAAGCATCATAAAATCACTTGGGAAATTTAAAACTGGTCTATATATTCATAACAGTGAATGCGGAAGTTATGCACCAATCAGTATCATTAAATCACACACAGGCAGTTTAAAACTTAAACATTTCATTATTTAAAAAATAAGCATGTTAAAAATAGCGAGGGCCCAACCGGGTTCGAACCGGTGACCTCTTGATCTGCAGTCAAATGCTCTACCACTGAGCTATGGACCCGTTTCTGTTGCAATCAGAAGGTTTAAATTATAGATACAAATATCGATATATGAAAAGGACTTGGAATTGATCCATATTTCAGTGCCAGGTCGGCAGGTAACGAGGTTCACATGTGACATGATCATTCCACTCTACTGTTATCAACTTTTTTCAGTTGAGGCCACCCTTCACAAAATCCTAACATAGCCAAAGTCTCTATGTCCTTAAAGCTCATAAGTACATCATTCCAAAGCAACCCTTGAATAACTGTAAGGTGCAAAGCAGTCAAAACGTGTACCTGTCAATCACTACTTAACCCTGAAATATAAATGGGTAATGTGGTCACCCATAGGAAGATCCACAAGCCGTTAACCAAATATGAGGCAATTCCTTTTTCATAATCACTTGCTTTTACATTTGTACTAAAACATAGAATGATAATTATTTAAAATAATTTTTAAATAATTATATTTATAAAAGTGTGAGATTTATTATAGTAAAATTTTTGATGAACCTTACCATTTTTATAAATTTAATTATTTAAAATAATTATTACTCTAACATTACTGTTGCTCTCATTATTTAAAAGGTAACACGTAATAAGTGGAGATTTCATCGTACACTAAAATCCAAGTCCTTTCCTAGTTGAGAAAATAACAAAGGACAATCACCTATTTGCATAAGAAATGTCACCTACATTCAACTAGCTTTTGCTACCCCCAAGTCCCAACATCGACTATACAGCTGCAAAATTCATTATTTTGTCACTAATTATTTTTATTTAACTATTAATATTCAAGTTTATTTAACCAACTCAGATTGATCAAAATAAAATTCTTTCAACCCTAATTTTTTTTTTCATTTACCAAACACAAAAAACAAAAAAAACAATTCTAAATCACTTCAACTAATTAATTTAATTTGGTATACATTAATCAATCCTTCTTGAGATATGGTTTTAATTTGTGAACAATAGTAGCCATGGCAGGAAAAGTTAGTTGGATTCTTGGTGGCACCCTTTTCCTCCTCTTTAATTCTTCTTGTTATATCAAAAATGAATTTTGCATAATTACATTAATACACCCACTTACATAGCCCCCAAAGCTTAAGACGATTATTTCCTAGTCCCACAACCTTGTTTCCTCCGCCACCCTTTAATTACCTGCTTCTCTAAATATAACGCCCCCATTTTCTCTTCCTCTTCCACTTCCAATTCATTCGTAACATCATTAACAACATTTTTTCCTGAAGTTTCCTCCTCCTTTTTTTTTTTTGTTGCAGCCGAGAATGTCTTTGTCTGCAACCAAGTTTGTGCACCCTCTCACTCCTTCATCCACCAGATCCAGTGATAAGCCTCTCTCCTTTGATCCCTTCAGAGCCACACACTACTCTTCCTCTTTCCTTGGATCCACACACCACAAGCTTCGATCCAATGCTCCCTCTAAGCCTATTGCTGCTGCCCAACGCCGCCAATCATCGTCTTCATCGTCCCCTTTTGTTGCTGTCTTCGATGTAGTCAAGGAGAAGAAGCCCAAATCAGCCTCCAATCTGGTGACCCTCTATTCTTGTTTGTTCAATTTCACATGCAAAATCTCTTTTTTCTGTGAATAGCTATTGGTTCTGTGGAATGGGTTTCTCTTAAAAAATTGTACATTTGCACTTAATTTTGCTCCCCCTTTATCCTTTTTTGTTCATTTTCACATCGAAAATCTATGCTTGATGTGAAAAGCTATTGGTTCTGTGTAAGGGGTTTCTCTAAAAAAACTGAACTTTGCACTCAATTCAGCTAATTTGAATTGCACCCAATTGGGTTTATAAGCTGCATGATTCAAATCAACCTCCAAAGTGGCGACCCTTTATCCTAGTTTGTTCATTTTCACATCAAAAATCCTTTTTTTTAATGTGAAAAGCTATTGGTTCTGTGTAATGGGGTTTCTCTAAAAAGCTGAACTTTTGCACTCAATTCAGCTCATTTGAGTTGCACCCAATTGGGTTCATAAGCTTCGTGATTCAAATGTTGATTTTTTTTTTCTTTTTCTTTTTCGATTTGGGTGGCTTTTTATTCTCTTTCAGATATTGCTTCACACTTTATTGATGTAGATTTGTTCGTTTTCTTCTTTGTTAACCGTCCTATGAGGTCCCTATCACTTCTGACTATTGGAAATAGTTTGTTTGTGCTATCTAAGTTTGCTTTGGTTTCGGAACAAGTGTTTTCCTAGATTATTGATTTTTATGTCTGGATTTGTATGTGCAGCTTATTACTAAAGAGGAAGGGTTGGTGCTATATGAAGACATGATATTAGGCAGGGCTTTTGAGGACATGTGTGCTCAGATGTATTATAGGGGCAAAATGTTTGGTTTTGTTCACCTATACAATGGCCAAGAAGCTGTGTCAACTGGGTTCATCAAGTTTCTTAAGAAGGAAGATTGTGTGGTGAGCACCTACAGGGACCACGTTCATGCATTGAGTAAGGGGGTCCCAGCGCGTGAGGTGATGAGTGAACTTTTTGGAAAGGCGACTGGATGCTGCCGGGGCCAGGGTGGTTCGATGCATATGTTCTCGAAAGAGCACAATTTGCTAGGTGGGTTTGCGTTCATCGGCGAAGGAATTCCAGTGGCCACTGGTGCAGCGTTTTCCAGTAAGTACAGGAGAGAGGTTTTGAAAGAGCCAGGTGCTGATGAGGTGACATTGGCGTTTTTCGGAGACGGGACTTGTAATAATGGACAGTTCTACGAATGCCTAAACATGGCAGCTCTATGGAAATTGCCGATTGTGTTTGTGGTGGAAAACAATTTGTGGGCTATTGGGATGTCACACCTCAGGGCGACTTCGGATCCCCAGATATGGAAGAAAGGACCGGCTTTTGGAATGCCGGGGGTTCATGTTGATGGGATGGATGTTTTGAAGGTCAGAGAGGTGGCAAGGGAGGCAATCGAAAGAGCTAGAAGAGGAGAGGGACCAACTTTAGTGGAATGTGAGACGTATAGGTTTAGGGGACATTCATTGGCTGATCCTGATGAGCTTCGTGACCCTGGTGAGCATTTACATGATATCTCCCTCCAATATGTTTTAAATTTTGAAGTGAATATACTGATGATGTTCCTTTGCATTTCTGCTGGTATCTGTCTTCGGTTGCACTATGCATAATTACATTTATTTTGTCATATAGTTTGCTGAACTTCCTTTTGCATTCTCGAGCGGCCCAACTGAGTTCAAACCAATGATCTCTTGATTGTTGTAGTTTAGTCATTTACAATATAGATTTGCATTATACATGCCTCATCTTGATGAGGTTAAACTTGCATTGGTGTACTGTAAACTTGTTAATGGCGGAAAGAGGTCCTACTTTGTCATTGGCACTTCGAAACGAGTATAACTTCACTGGAAAAAAGGCAATCCAATGGGATCGTGTACTAGGCTTAATAAGTGAGCAGCCAGTTTCTTAAAGTCAAGTTATTATCCCCAACTTTATGAATGGTTTATCAATAGAAACTGTTCAGTTTTGCTAGACTTTTTGATCCATTAGTATGCAAATGCTACATTCGGCTGCCTCTTACATCTAGCTTTGCTTACCCTTTCAAGATATTCTTCTAAATTTATAACTCTCAACTCATTTTTTTAGCTATATTGTTCTTGCTGCAGAAGTATTGTGATTGCGAATTTGCGATGTTCCTAATAATTACTAATCATTTTCTGGTTCTGCTTTGGCAGCTGAGAAGGCACACTATGCCAGCAGGGATCCCATCACAGCATTGAAGAAATACATCATCGACAACAACTTGGCAAGTGAACAGGAATTGAAGGCCATAGAGAAGAAGATCGACGAGGTCCTTGACGACGCAGTTGAGTTTGCGGATCAAAGCCCTCATCCACAACGCAGCCAGCTTCTGGAGAATGTCTTTGCTGATCCAAAAGGTTTCGGAATTGGACCTGATGGCAAGTACAGATGTGAGGATCCAAAGTTCACAGAAGGCACTGCTCATGTCTAATAATCCATTTTCAAGCCTCACATCTCTATATGCTAGGTGCTTTCAGTTTTGTATGCATGTTTCTTCTTAATTCATATACTTACTAGTGATAAAATGTTACTTACAAAATGCGTTATCACCTTCTCTAATGTGAACAGGATTTGTTCTCTAGGTTGGTTGGATTTTTCTTTCCATTTTCTTTTTGTGGCCTATATTTATCAATGTTTGTGGAACTAGTGTCATTAATGACAACAATCCCCAAAGTTTGATTACCTAACCTTGCTTTGCAGAATTTGTAGCTTTCTGTATTTGCATGTCGTGTTATATTTAAACATGTTTTGGTCTCAAACGTTATGGCTTAAGTAGAAGTGGTAAAAGACAAGTTTATATTCCATTGACACCAAACAATAGCTTGCAAATTGGTAACGTTTCCAATGTGCTGCTTAACAAACAACACTTTGAATGTACACCCATTTTTAAGCCATTGATGTAATAATTGCATTGTTCTAACGGTTACAAAAGAGAGAATTAGCTTAAAGTAGGCACAAATAAAGTTGGGAATTCTCATGCTCCATTTGAGTAATCGGTTTTATTATTGTACATTTAAATAGTAAAAAAACTACTTGCAAGAGTGAATTTACCACAGTAGGAAAAACACATACAGAAGATACAACAATGGAAAAGAGAGAGAAGGTATGTGACTGCTCGTCGACATTGATGTCTAGAGGTTTGTGCGTGTTTTTTTTTTTTTTTACTTCTATTCTTTTGGGAAAGTTTGGATATGGTTTTGATTTAGTAAATAATGTTTTCCTTCTTCTGTTTTGATGGCATCAAGAGTCAAGACATGAAAACACTAAAATCAAGTGTCCAAGATGGAGCAAAAAAATGGTGAATTATGTTGTGATTATTATAATTATGTCTTAGGAGAAAATCTTAAGGAGCAATTTTGGGGGGCATTTTTGAATTTTATTTTCGTGCTGTTTTTTCCTACAATCCCCTTAAATCTCTCTGTCAATTATCAAGATATCTACATTAGACTATTAAGAAAATAAGAAGAAAATCAATGTGTATCAGCCCCAATAAATCATAAACAAGGATGGCCAGATTTGTTGACGTTGGTGTGAATGAGAGAGAAGAAAGAGTTGGAAGTAGTGGTTAAGAAAAGAAAATTTGATTTGAGAAGGAGGGTAAAGTGGACTTTTTATAATCACTAAAAATTTAAAAAAGACAAAATCCACTACAACATGTTGCAACACTTGCACATCCAATGTGTTTTTTTTTTCTTTTTAATGCTCACTGGAAATATTACCATGCAAATTATAATTTAAACGTACTCATAAATCATGGTTACTTTCCAATGTACCCTCATAAGACACATTGGATGTGCACCAATTTTGGACAGGAATTAGCTCCCAATGAAAAAGGTTACCGAATTAAATATGTCGAGTAAAATACAGATATACCTCATTTCAAAAAGACAAACATAACCTTGATAAATGATAATTCTAATATCATTTACTCTTTTACTTCGGTTATGAAAAATTGGTAGGGCAAATTGATTGATGCGCTTTACATTTTTAACTGGTTGATGTACTTCTTGTTTATTTCAATGGTTTAGATATGGGTTTACTGTAGGTGCACATCTAATGTGCTACTTTTTCAGCATGCACATTAAAAACTTTAACATAAATGACAGGAGTGTGGGGAATGATTTAAGACCCATGCAAATATTCTAACTTTTGTAGTGACTAGTAGAGCATCTTGATTTTAGTGTTTCTACCCTAATGCCTGGTATTTTAACAATACATTCTTGCTTTCAGCGTTCAGCAAGAGAAGGCATTAGTAAAAATTAAGTTGGTAACTCCTTACTCGTTTATTGTTTTGAGTAAATATTTAGAGTCGTTTTTGTTGGATTTCGTGTCGAGTAAATTGATCATTTAAAAATATCAGAAGATGTTTTGTCTAATTCTTAAACTTTTACTCAGTATTTTATTTGGTTACTAATATAAATACAGCATCAAAATAGTCTTTAATGTTTTTCATTATTGTCCTCGTTAGTCTCATATTTAGGTGTATTCACAAAAATATAGATCTTACCAATTTTATTTAAAATACGCTCGTATGTTCAAGCGTTAGAATTTGTATGAAAATCATACTTGGATGTGAGAATTTTGTAAAAGTTACTAAAATGTGGTATTATTTTATAAATCGTCATATGTTGCTTTTTTTTGGGTAAATTGTCACATTTATGGCAATTTATGTTGTATTTTTGTTTTGGTAAATCGCAAGATTTTTACCGCCACTTTTTTATTTTTATTTTTATTTTTTTAATAAATGGCTACATTTTGTGACAATTTATACCGTCACGTTTTTTTTAAAATAAATCACCCATCTTGTAGGGATTTGCTATAAAAATCTCACATTTTGGCACAGTATAAAAATAAAATCACAATTTGTTTTTCATTATTTTCACCACATTTAAATTTTTTAGTCTTTATATACTATTTCTTAGTGAATTGTTTTGAGAACTTTTGGAATTATCTCCAAAGCAACAAGTATAGCGTGAAATATTGTTGCATAAGTACAAATTGGCTAAAAAAAAATATTATGTGTGTATATACAAAAACATGGCTAAGAAATTTGTACTTACGCAAGAATATTTTGAGCTATACCTGCTGCTTTGGAGATAATTCCAAAAGTTCTCAAACAATTCACCAAGAAATAGAATATCAACTCCAAAAATTTCCTGGGTACTTGGCTTCCACGGGAATTAAGTCACCATGCCAAAACAGTGCTCTCAAATCATCTCTACCATCCCGGCCGAAGGTTAGGTTTATTTTATTTTATTTTATTTTACGTGGAAGATTAAATTTCATTTATCAGAATTAACCGAATACAATGAGAAGGATAAATACAAGTAGCTAGGAACATTCTACATCGAGACCATATCAACAAATTGACAAGCATATTTAGCTAAACCATGAGCTACACAATTGTTCTCCCTCTTGGTATGAATGAATCTACGTGCCGCGAAGCAACGACCACGTTCGCTGCAATCCTGCACTATATAGCTGAAGCAAAAATGTTATATGTATACTCAATTTTATACACATACATACACTATTAATAATGCACAAGTTTTATTCTCATGAGTGTACAAATATTACAAACTTATAGATGATATTCTCAATTATACTTAGTTAAGTGCACAAACATTACAAGCATTAAAACACAAACTTTATGTATATAAATATAGAGTGTGTATATGATGTATATTTTTTGATGTACGTGTAACAGGACTCTAACTGAAGTCTTATAAGTGTTCTTTAGAATTGTTAAGAATAATAAAATATATTATGTTTGCTTTGATTTGATTTGATTGAATTAATCTTGTAAGATCTTGTAATTGATCATGATTTATTTTTTACCGTTGAATTTTAGTCGTTAGGTTTTTAACCTATATGTTGGCTCACGCTCTATTGTAAATGAATATTTGAGATATACGATCATATTTTGCGCTAACAAGAATTATGAATTTGGGCAAGTTTCAGATTTTCTGACAATTGATTCTAAGCTAGTTACATCAATTTTTCAAACGTGCATTACGTCTATAGGGAAGGACAAAGAATATAAATTCAAAATCTTCTTTCTCTTTATATACACAGTTAAATCTGCAATGATAAAAGAATCATGTGTGAAATAACTAATAAGAATGGCACATATGTGTTGAGCTGTCAACGAATCTCTGAATAGTATATATGTATCAAAGAGCCATGGCAAATCACGTGCAGGATTTTTCTTGGCATCAAGCCCGGGCCCTAGTCTCCTAATCCAATTCACACTCATGTGATGGACACTAAGACGATCAAAATCAAGTCACATTATCATATAATCTAAATATTTATAATAATATTATAATATTTTCATTCATATCAAGTCAAATTAAGTCTCAATAATTTTTTTTTAAATATATAAAATATTCAAAATATTTTTATGTATTAATACCTACTAATTTTTTAAAAATTTATATTATCATAAATTATAATATTTAAAATATTTATTACTCAAACACATTATTCAAAATTTTCTGATGTTGCTCCAATGCATGTAAACATAACTGGTTATAAATTATTTATTTCAACTCTTTTAAACACATTGAACGATGTATTAAACACATTAGTCTCGCAGCATGTGTGTTTTTCCTTTGGTGGTACTGGCAACTCACGTTACAACGTGAATACAATTTCAAAAATAAAAACCTAAAATAACATAAAAGAGAAAAGGACTCAACCGTAGATACTTGGACATACTTCGTTAATAAAATAAAAATCCGAAACTGACTCCACGTGTCAGTCTCACCACCACAAGAACAAAAGTGTGTCGGGTGTCAATCCTATGCATAAAAAATATCGGGTGCCAAGAGAATCACCTAAGACCAACACGTGTCACGTTAAAATGGGGGGTTTAAACATTTAAGTGGTTTTGGGAGAAAAAAATTTCCAAAATATGGGTTAGAACGATAAATTACAAAAATGTGGGGTAAATTTTTGAAATTGCCACTGTGCAAGGTGATTTTAAAAAATTTGAAAATAAAATAAAAAAAATTTCAGATGTCTGAAATCGCTACTGGGGTGGCGATTTCAGAGTCCTGTGACGATTTCAGACTTTAAAATAGGAGGTGGCGATTTCAGACAAGAAACCCATACGTTCGTAATTTTTTTGAATGGATCATACAATGGAATTACAAATGTATTGAAATCATATATATATATATATATATATATATATATATATATATATGTGTGTGTGTGTGTATGTGTGTGTGTAAAAAAATCCTTAAAAGGGACCAAATGTTTTGCTTAACAATTCTCATATTTACCGTGGTGCAAATGCATTCACTCACATATTGATTATTTCTTTAAAAAAATTAATAGAAAAAAAATAATTGATGATATATATATATATATATATAATATAATATAATATAATATGGTGCAGGACTACATTTACATCATAATATATGAAAGAATGACTATGTTTTGCTTACTAAATTTTTTTATAAGATTTTAATAATTATTCTAGATTTAATTTTACATTATCATCTAATTAAATTATTTTATATTCATAATTTTTAAATAAAAAATATCAGAGTTATTATTTTGATTCATATATCAAAATTTAATTAGATAATAATATAAAAAAAGTTATAGTACATAATAACTATTAAATCGTTTTTATAAAATTCAAAAAAAGCAATTATAACTTTTAACAAAAACTATAATGAGATTTATTTTTGTACTCAAGATGTTTATTGTTGATAACATGTGAATAATTTACTTGCAATAGCTAATCTCACATAAAATGGTAAACTATTAGTCAGAAAATATTTTTTTCATTCTTATGAAAAATTTAACCCCTATCTAATGGTTGAGATAAGACAAATCACCAACATGCACACTTTATAGTTAATGAGATTGTTTTTTGGGATAGTACGATTATTGATTAAAAAATTATTAATCCTATTAAGTAAGGATGATTGACACATGTAATTATTTTGAGTGATCGGTGTCCGGAGCTGGTTAGGTGGGAGAGGTTTCTTCAGCCGGTGGTGCTGAGGGTGCTGCTGGTGGAAGCTGATCATTCCACTCGCCAGATTATCACTTCTCTTCTGCAAAAATGCAATTACTTAGGTTCCTTTTCAAACTTACTCCCTCTCGATTAATTGTCATTAAGGGAATGATTGGAAATCATAAATCATAATACTTAAAAAAGATTAAGTTTATTTAAGGAAGATATGGTAAGAAATAAAATAATTAATGTTATCTAAATTTAAAAGATGAACAATTATTTGTAAAAATATCAAAATGAAAATATGGACGGTTATTCCCGAACGGTGGAGTAATATTTATCAAAATGAATTGCAAACTACCCTATATGATTGGATGGATTGCGAAAATGATCTGGATGACAAGGAAATAAAAAATCCAATGGATGGTTTTTTTTTTTTTTTTTTGGTTACATTGTGGATGATTCTGTTTAATTTATTTGGTCACTCATCTGATAATTATGTCAGTGCACCACTCTTTTTTTTTTCCCCCTTTGTTTTGTCATTTTTTGAGATAGCAATATCATTTTGCCGTTGTGTGTCCACGAAAAAAGTGAGCCATCTATCTTGTCTTTACTTTTGAGACTCTGTTTTCTTTTGTCCACCTAGATTTAGTCATCATTCTTTTCACAAATTCTCTATGAAGAATAAAGAGGCACTTGTAATCTAATCACAAAACATGGCAAAGTAACATTATGAACCATGTATTGGTTCTACTCTGTAAAAATGCAATTACTCAGGTTCGTTTTCTAACTTACACGTATTCCCTCAGTCATCAATTAATTGTGTATGCGCGGGTATTAAGAAAAATGATTGAAAATCATAGTACTTTACAAAGTTACCCTTAATTAGTATCTTATTTTTCTTTATGATCTGGATGACAAGAAAAATAGAAAATCCAATGGATTGGTTTTTTTTTTTTTTCCATTTTTGTTTACATTGTGGATGATTCTGTTTAATTTTTCTCATGTTAGATTCGGTCACTCATCAGCTAACTATGTCAGTGTACCACTCTTTTCCTTTCTTTTTTTTTGTCATTTTTTGAGACAGCAATATCATTTTGCTGTTATGTGTCCAGGAAAAAAAATGAGTCATCTATTTTGTCTCTGCTTTGGAGCATTTATGTTTTCTTCTATCCACCTAGATTTAGTCATCACTCTTTTCACAAATTCTGTATAAAGAACTAAAGAAGAACTTGTAATCTAATAACAAAATATGACAAACTAAGTAACATTATGAACCATGTATTTGTTGGCTTACTGCAAACTCTATAATCGTAAGTCCATAATTTTGTCTTCTCCTTTTAGGTACTATACTTGTTTGTACCACTAAGTTTTTGGTAGATAACAATGCGTGGCGTTGTGCTCCATAATTGTATAATCTTATATGCAGTAACATCTTTACCATGCAGTTACAGGGGTTTGTGATGGATCAAAGGCATGGGAGACCTTGAAGAGTAAAGCAACTGACCTAGATCCCATATTGACTGAAGTGGAGCTGCCATCAATATCTGGATTTGCACTCCTCACTCTAGTCATGGAGCATGATGTTTGCAAAAACATTCCTGTCATAAGTATGTTGGGCTTGTCACTCTTGTGTTCTTAATCATGCATGGTATTGCATAGATATGGCCAAGTGCGCTCAGGTTTATTGTCATGGCTTTGCGGTGATGTCCTCTCATGCTGAAGTTCATGCTAAAAGGTGCAGCTGATTTTCTTATAAAACCTGTTCGGAGGAATGAACTTGCGAACTTGTGGCAGCATGTTTGGAGAAGGCATGCTGTATGTTATATTTTTCAATCTTTGTATAGTTATATCTTTCCCTTTTAGTGTGGCTTACCGGTTTAGCTTAGCATACATATATAAACATATATATATTTATGTATAATTTTTTTCTCTCTTTGTATATAGTTTATACAGATAAGCAGGCCTCCACAAAATACAACATTTTCGCAGGAAAAACTTAAAATTGCTTTACAAGACAATTCTGCAAGCAGGTCAATCTAGTGGTTCTGTGGGTTCCTTGCAGAAAAATAATGAATGTCAGGAAAAATTGACTAAGGCTCAAGTAAGCTTCACCCTCTCAATTCCACTAAATTCATCTTATAACATGATTTTGAATACAATCAGTCAATCATGATTTATGGTGGACAAAGCTGATTTGTTATTGTCATCGTCACCTTGTAATGCGATTGTTAGATATGTCAATTTTCTCGTGTCTTGTGTGTGATGTTAATTTAGCTAATTTTATTTCTGAAATTCTACCTACATGTCCCACTCAATGCTTGGTTTGAATAACAATAAAGACACAACACAAACTATAATCTTTTTCATTGTGTGTGAGGCCATTAGCTTGAGGAGAATTTGTTGGAAATTCCATGATCTACATCACGCCAGATTATTAAGGATTAAGAGAGTTTCACAAAATACCTGTGTCCATGGTGGATGACTGCGAGACCTTTGCAGTGATTGAACGAGAACGAGCCGGTGGTTCTATGGCCTTCCTCAACCAAATCCCTTAGTGCCTGATGTTTCTCTTCTGATGGGGAGAAGTGAGAACTGATTGTGATTTGGTGTGTTGGGGACCATAACTGTTCCTACATATTTGAGCTCATCAGGGTTCCCATTATGGGCCAATACTGATATCTACTCATATTGGGCCCACATTCGTTTTCTTTGAGTCCAACAGGCTTAACAAAAAATTAGATCACTAAGATCAAGCCCCTTATGATAAATAACTAATATAGTTGTCATTCAATATGAGCCCATATAATTATTGGAAATATAAATTTCCAACAATCTCCCACTTAGGCTACATATGATTCTTTAAACAATTATATCACAAGTTCCTTAGGCGCGCATCCGAATGCTATTTATCGTTGGACTTTCTTTAACAATCTGGTCCATCTCATGTATCAATGATGGAATTACTGCAGCTTTTGTCACCAGAAATTGTGACTAAACCACAATGATCACCATATTAACACACTTAATGACATAGATCAAATGTGGATGAGTAGCATGGAAATCACATGCAATGTGATCTTAATCATGTCTATTTCCAACTGGTCCTTCTTTAATCTTTAGTGAAATCAATCCAAAGTCTTTAAATGCAATGAAATCATTGCACATACAAAACATAAGCGAGTTCAGAATTGAATCATAAACCATCAACTTTATTATGCATAAATCAAATAGATAATATCCAATAAAACAAAAGGACTCCCACTAAACTAAGGTATCCTCATGAATAACACTCATATGAGCAGTATGCTCATGAAAGACCTTAGGTGTCAAACCCTTAGTTAATGGACCAGCTAGCATCTAATTAGTCCTATATGTTCTATAGAAATCCGTCTATTCCGAACTCTTTCTTTAACAACTAGGAACATAAGGTCGATAAACTTCGACTTCGTTGCACTTCTGTTGTTGTTGGAATAAAGGACTGCCGAGTTATTGTCACAATAAATCCTTAGTGGTCGGCCAATGCTATCAACCACACGCAAATTAGTGACAAAATTTCGTAGCCATGGTCCATGGTTGAATGCCTCATAGCAAGCTATAAACTCCACGGCCATAGTTGAAGAAGCTATAAGTGTCTGTTTATCAGACTTCCACGAGATAGCTCCTCCTGCCAACATATAAATATATCCTGATGTGGAGCGCCTGCTATCTTGGCATCCTGCAAAATCAGAGTCGGAGTACTCGATGATCTCTAAATTGTCCGATCTCTGATAAGTGAACATGTAATCTTTTGTTCTCTTCAAATAATGCATCACGCGTTTGGCCGCTTTCCAGTGCTGTATACTGGAATTGCTCAAGAATCTTCCTAAAACTCCCACTATAAATGTTACGTCAAGACGAGTACAAACTTAAGCATACATTAGACTCCCCACCGCTGATGCATAGAAAATCTTCTGCATCTCTTTTCTTTAAAGATCATTATTGGGGAACTACTTGAGACTAAACTTGTCTCCTTTAGCAACGGGTGTGTCTCCTGGTTTACTATCTTTCATGCCGAATCTATTTAAGATTTTATCGATACAGCTCTTTTGTGATAATTTTAGGATACCTTGAAAGCGATCTCTTAGTATCTGAAAACCTAATACAAAAGATGTGTCCCCAAGATCTTTCATCTCGAAATTTTTCGTTAGAAATCTCTTGGTTTCGTACAATAAGCCTGTATCGCTGCTATCAAGCAGAATATCATCGACATATAATACCAGGAAGATATATTTACTCCCACTGAACTTGTGATATACACAATCATCAACGACATTTGCCTCAAAACCGCACGAGGTAATGACTTGATGGAACTTGTGATACCATTGACGGGAAGCTTGTTTGAGACCATAGATGGATTTCTTTAGCTTGCATACCACAGACTTTGGGTCATCTGACACAAAGTTTTCTGGTTGTGCCATGTAAGTCGCTTCATCAATGTTTCCATTTAGAAACGCAGTCTTGACATCCATCTAATGTAATTCCAAATCAAAATGAGCTACCAGTGCCATTATTGTCCTAAAAGAGTCTTTCGAGGATACCGGAGAGAAAGTCTCTTTGTAGTCAATGCTTTCCTTTTGAGTAAATCCTTTAGCAACAAGACGAGCTTTATATCTCTCGACATTGCCATTTGAGTCCCTCTTGGTCTTAAATATCCATTTACAACCAATGGGTTTCACACCTTCAGGCAATTCGACAAGATCCCAAACGTCATTGTCTTTCATAGATTTCAACTCATCCTTCATGGCATCAATCCACTTATGAGAGTTCGAACTGCGCATAGCTTGACAGAGGTTGATTGGGTCATCCTCTGTTAAACCAATGCCATCCTCATGTTCTTGGAGAAAGATAATGTAATCATTTGATATCGCACTTCTCCTCTCTCTTGTGGATCTTCTTAATGGCACTTCTTGAGGTGGTTGAGTTTGTTCTATAGGTGGTGCTTGAGGAAGAACCTCATTAATGTTGTCTTGTTCCGGAATAATGTTAGGATTGTCTAACATTGGAGCTGTTTCTTGAACAATGACAGGTACAATGACTTGATCACTGTCAATAACAGGTTCTTCTTGAAAGACAACATTCCTTATGTTTCCTTCCCCTTCAAACTCAACTTCCTCAAGAAATCTCGCATTTCCCGTTTCAAAAAAGGATCTGGATGTGGGATTGTAAAACTTATACCCGCGAGAGCGTTCAGCATAACCAACAAAATAGCAACTAACCGTTCTTGCGTCCAGTTTTCTTTCATGTGGCCTATAAGGCCGTGCCTCAGCTGGACAACCCCAAATGTGCAAGTGCCTTATGCTAGGCTTTTTGCCAGTCCATAGCTCATAAGGGGTTATGGTTATTGCTTTGCTTGGTACCTGATTAAGGATATAAACTGCGGTCTTTAAAGCTTCTCCCCAAGGTGACTCTGGCAATGAAGAATGACTAATCATACTCCTTACCATATCCTTAAGAGTTCAGTTTCGTCGTTCTGCAACACCATTCATGCTGGGTTTGCCCGGCATAGTGTATTGCGGAACGATTCCACATTCATTGAGGAAAAGAGCAAAGGATCCCAGACGTTGTTCTCCTGATCCATCATATCTGTCGTAGTGTTCACCACCACGATCAGATTTGACAGCCTTAATTTTCTTTCCAAGTTGAAGTTCTACTTCAGCCTTGAAAGACTTAAAAAACGTCTAGGGATTGAGACTTATCTCCACAGATTCTATCCAAGCCTTAAAACTCGTCCCATTCAGCATTGGGATATTGTTCACTTGAGCAGAAATATTCACAGCACTGGCAATAGAAACTAAATCGAGAACAAAAGCAACAAAACATATTCACATAAATTAAGCATGTCATTAAAAATAAGACATAAGCAATTATATATATAAATGAGAATTCATCACAAGATACCTAGTACAACATTAATTCCTCGTCTTTGGACAGAGAAATTAACTGTAAGTGGTACTCTTAACGTCATGATCAAATATTGACAATAAATTCTGTCAAACAACAGCCTTTCTTTGGACCGACTATTGTTCACATGAAAAACACTTTATAATTGTCACACATTTATCATCACAAGCATGTCATTATTTGGTCAAATTGTGTCTTCCTTTGGGATGAGCACAATTCACATAAATAAATCTATACAATTATAACCCATCACAAGATACCTAGCACAACATTAATTCCTCGTCTTTGGACAGAGAAATTAACTGTAAGTGGTACTCTTAACGTAATGATCAAATGTTGACAATAAATTCTGTCAAACAACAGCCTTTCTTTGGACCGACTATTGTTCACATGAAAAACACTTTATAATTGTCACACATTTATCATCACAAGCATGTCATTATTTGGTCAAATTGTGTCTTCCTTTGGGATGAGCACAATTCACATAAATAAATCTATACAATTATAACCCATCACAAGATACCTAGCACAACATTAATTCCTCGTCTTTGGACAGAGAAATTAACTGTAAGTGGTACTCTTAACGTAATGATCAAATGTTGACAATAAATTCTGTCAAACAACAGCCTTTCTTTGGACCGACTATTGTTCACATGAAAAATACTTTATAATTGTCACACATTTATCATCACAAGCATGTCATTATTTGGTCAAATTGTGTCTTCCTTTGGGCTGAGCACAATTCACATAAATAAATCTATACAATTATAACCCATCACAAGATACCTAGCACAACATTAATTCCTCGTCTTTGGACAGAGAAATTAACTGTAAGTGGTACTCTTAATTTAATGATCAAATGTTGACAATAAATTCTGTCAAACAACAGCCTTTCTTTGGACCGACTATTGTTCACATGAAAAACACTTTATAATTGTCACACATTTATCATCACAAGCATGTCATTATTTGGTCAAATTGTGTCTTCCTTTGGGCCGAGCACAATTCACATAAATAACTCCATACAATCATCCATATAATTTCAATTAAGCTAATTTACATAACAGAGGTTACTTTGGCAACATGCTATTTCAATCAACTCAATTAAAAATTATTAGAAAAAAAAAAAACATGAAAATACCATTAAATATGGATCTTATGATTATCACAAGTGTTGATATAATTCGGTCAAACATTGATCTTCCTTTGGGCTGACCAATATTCACATGAATCACACAATCACTGTTTCCTTACGTTTCAAAACAAACCGACTTTAACCATAGAGGCTACTTTGGTAACATATTGTCTCAGTCAATTTATCTCGAAACTAATTTCTTTATAAATAATTGAATCCATATCACACAAGAGGATTCAAAGTATCATAAAAGGTTGTCAAAATATCCTGTCAAACATTTAGCCTTTCTTTAGCCTGACTAAATATTCACATGGAAACATGAGAATTTGCAACCTATTTATTACCACATATTTTCTATAAATTGGCCAAACAATAATCTTCCTTTGGGCCGATTAATGCTCGCAAATTAATAGAAAATGAGCTGAATGTTTAATGTTCATTATTTGGCCAAATAATAAACTTCCTTTGGGCCGATTATTATTCGCATAAATAACAAACATTAATTAATCCTTTCGATTACCCAAATTACCTCAAGGTTAAATGGTCTAATATTTCCGAGCTCTTTAAATTAATCACCTTTTAAATCAATAGCGCTTGTCACAGACTAAACCACAATGTCTGATGTCAGCGTCAATTGATTTTGTTAGCCCATATAATATTGTTTGCATTTCTCCAAAATAAAACAAGGCTCATCCATATTCAAAAACAAAACCAAATGTTTTGACAAAAACAGGAAGGATAGTGGCCCATTCTGCAAAACAACAAAGTCATAAGCAGAAAACACAATGGCTCATTGTCCTTTATCAGCCCAATCCGAAACCAATGCCCATTTAGTCTTCCTTAGTAAATGGAAACATTGCTATAATTTTATGGGAGATAAAATTTAAATTACCTTGAAGAGGCCCATTTTGTATGAAAAATAAATTTTCAACTAGCCAATTTAATCCAAAACAAAAACGGCCCTTATAGCTAACCTTCACCAAATCAAGGCAAATAATAAATTGCCAAAAAATATAAGTAAATAAACCTGCAGCCCATATCATGGTTAACTAATAATAACCTTTACCAAACCATATATGCAATTTATGCTTTGTGATCTTGATACTCTTTATAAGCCCTTTTCAGAAGAAAAAAAAATTTCCTTTCTTGGAAAAAAATTTCAGAAACAAATTGGCCCAAATAAATTCTGATTGCATTCCACTGAAATGACCCATCTTTAGAAAAATAATGTTTGAAAATGGGCCCATCAAACAAAACAACAACAAAATTTTGTTTGAACCAAAAAAAGTAAAAACAGAAACGGGCCCCCTCATTTGCACATACCTGTTTAGTCTAAGAGAAAAGAAAATTTCAAAGCCAAAACTGGCCCATTATGCTTCAAAATAAAGCAAAAAAAAGTTAAACATCAACAGCCCCCAATCAAGGCACACGTCACAGCAGCACTCCTGATGGCCCCATCATGCCAACCTTAATTAAGCAAGGCAATAACAATTATTGCCCATGCCTTTTTTCAAATCAAAAACAATTTTTTTTTGGACCAAAAAATATCCCCATCATGCAACCAGAAATGCATCAACAGTGGCAACCATAATGCAACACCAACACAGCACGGCGGCAATAGCACCATCACGGTGCCATGCACCCACACAGCCGCCGTTCATGCACTGCAAGCATGCGTAGCAGCCACCGTTCACGCATGCGGCTTCTTCCGCTGCTGCGCCACCATCCTCTCTCTCCGTGACCCCTTCCCCTCACATCGCCGCCAGACCGCATAGGACACTAACCGCAACCGCCGCGGAGACGTGGTGCGGGCCACCGCAGAGGATAGCATGAACGGCTTTGTGCCCAGTGGGAGAGAGGAAACCTTGAAGGGCCCGAGAGGAAGAAACCGTGTTTGCTCAAAGGGAAAATCTTTAATTCCCAAATTCCAAATTAACAATTTTAGGGTTCATCAAATTTGGAAAAAATTGAATAGATAATTATCAACGATAATGCAGCGGAACCTTAAAATCACAAATTTCAATTTTTCCAAATCAACCAAAGAAAACCACAAATCCTAATAACCTGTTGATGATGCAAGCTCTGATACCACTTGTTGGGGACCATAACCGTTCCTACGTATTTAAGCTCATCAGGGTTTTCATTATCCCCTGATGGACCAATACTGATATCTAATCATATTGAGCCCACATTCGTTTTCTTTGAGTCCAATAGACTTAACAAAAAATTAGATCACTAAGATCAAGCCTCTTATGATAAATAATTAATATAATTGTCATTCAATATGAACCCATATAATTATTGGAAATATAAATTTTTGACAGAATTTTCTTTCTAGATAAGTTTGGCTTCATGAAATTTCATCTAAAAAGTACATTTTTTTTGGTCACCTCTCGTCATCTTTGGAAGCTGAATGTGCATACATGAAAAACTGCAGGATGCATCCAGTTGAAAAGTTCTTTGAAATTGAGTAACATTGATGTAACGCAGCATGATGAGTCTAGCAAATTTGAAAGTGAATCAGCTAAACATAACGATGAAATAGGAGGTGTGAAATAATTTATTTTTGTAGGTATAATGGTAGTAGTAAGTCATTGCAGTCCCTTCTCCCAACAGAATCAATTATCTCTGTTGAAGTAAACAACATTCATTGGGATTCTCATGAGTCTGATAAATCTTCTGAAAATGCTCTTGATGCTTCTTCTAAGGACGCTGAGTCAAGTAAAAATCAGTACGGTATGACCACTCATGTCATTGGTCAGTATGGACAATTTGGACCAAAATTATCAAACAGTCATTGTGCACTCCTCGATTATTTTACGTCTAAGGGACATGGTAACTTCTTCACTTCTATGTTCTCTGTGTTCATCCCATACAAAATCTGAAGCCCTTCTTTCAGAATGAGGGTTCCCTTTTTCCCACAAGGTCCACCTCCCAGGCCAATCCTAAAAGTCATGTAGAACAATACCGTCAATGGTGTGATGATGCTACTTGCACTTCCAATAGGAGCGAATTGGATCATGTCAGGCATGATTCTCGTGTTACTGGTCAGAGTGTTGGTAATAGTTCATGCAATGATGCTGCTAGTCAAATTAGTAGTAGTGCATATGAAAGCGTGGGCAGTGGAAGTGATGGAAATGCCGCTTCAATTGTGATATACAAGGACAACACTGAAACTATTGGTGATAGTGGTCGCCATAATTATGATGGATTTAGAGGGACAAATTCTCACCAGTCATGATGGATTTGGCTTGTTATTTAGACTAGTTTGGGATTGTAATTATCTAGTGGGATTGCTCTGGACTATATGAAGTCTTGGTTTTGCGCTCATATTTTATAAGTTGAATACACAATAAGAGTGAGTTCAATTAAATGAGACTTAAAAATATTTTGTGGGACACGCAATAAAAATGGTATGACTCATTTTTATTGTGTGTATATCAAATATGAAGTGTTGGTTTTGTGAGTAAGGATTTTTTATGGCATCTCATGGATATGTCATGCTTCTTCAGAAGGTGGGTAACGAGATTAATACGAGCACTCCAGCTGTTTGGAGTCATGCTGTTTTTTGGTTATCTTCATCATTAATGTATCGCGTTGCTTTTGCCATAGCTTAGTAAAAGCAAAGAAAGAAAAAGAGTAAGTTTGATTGAACAAAGAGAAAGCAAGGCACAAAAACAGACAAAAAGTAAAAAAGCACATAGCATAATGCACAGCAGTGATTAATGATCAGCCATTGATCTAAATCTAAAGTGACAAAGCTACATAGTGAGAATATTTTAATGCGACAGAATAATATTTTAAAATTGTAGGATAATAGAGACAACATACAAAACAATAAGTAAAAGCAAAAGTTTTCATTTTATGTCTAGAGACATGACTAATATAACATTTACACTAATCCTCCACAACTTTGACATTCATATACATATATCTTTGGTCCTGCAAGTTGTAAGCTTTATATATTTACGTATTTTAGACAAATAAGAATAGTAGGAAAGAAGAATTGAAGCATTTTCTTTTCAAATCTAAAATGACAAAACGAGAAGGGCACATACTTTGATTCCAAGTCTCCCTAAGTTCCATCACATCAATGCTAGAGATTTCTTTCACCTTTTTTTCACACCTCGTTTAACTAGCCACAGCTCCACACCAACCCCATATCTTCCCCGTTCTCCATATCAATCACAAAAACCACATATCATTATACACAACACTCACATCACATATCACATCACACACACACACACAAATCCATTACACACATTACTCACACAATGGCAGAACAACAACATCATGATGAAGATCAACCAACACAACAACAACACCACCAACACCCACAACACCATTTCCAACCCAAAATTCCTCATCACCACCACCATCAAAGGCACAACATGAATGACAAACCCCACAACCACAGCGACAACACAACTCCTCGCTACATTAACTACAATAGGCCAAATTTCAATGCACCAAAGCGTGAACATTGCATTTGCATTACCATAACCCTGCTCATACTTGGCATCATTGCCCTTGTCCTTTGGCTCGCTTATCACCCCACTCAACCCCGCTTCACTCTGACCGCTGCTGCGGTCTATGGCCTAAACACAACATCTCCACCACTCATGGCCATCACCATGCAGTTCACAATCCTAATCAGAAATCCTAACAGACGTGTCTCTATCTACATTGATAGGCTCAATGCATTTGTGTCCTATAAGGACCAACCTATCACCCCGCATGTCATGCTTCCCCCGCTTTATTTAGAGAAGCATAGCACCGTGGCGCTTTCGCCGGTGATCGGGGGCTCGCCGGTGCCGGTTTCGGCCGAGGTTTCGAATGGATTTGTCGGGGATGAAGGGTATGGGGTGGTGGGACTCAAATTGGCATTGCTTGGGAGGTTAAAGTGGAAGGCAGGGGACATAAAGTCAGCACATTATGGTGTGTATGTGAAATGTGACATGATGGTGGGTTTGAAGAAAGGTTCCTTGGGGCAGGTTCCTCTTATTGGAACTCCAGTTTGTGACGTGGATATGTGATATAATATGCTAGAAGATCCAATTGTATTATGAGAAATTCTTAGGTTTGTTTGGTTGTTGTTTTCGTTTTCTTTTTTTGGTGTTCAATTTGTTTCATATTTTTATTGGATTTTGTAAAGGAAATGGTGAAAACAGAAAATGATCACAGAAAATGAATTTTTTTTTGTTTTCAACATTTCTTTTATAAAATTTTGAAAAATAGAAAACAATTAAAAATATAACCAAACAGTCCATCTAGTGTTTTGGAAAGTAAGATATTTCTCCTATTTTGATCTATTTAGTATTTGTCACATTTGTTTCGTGGATCACTCATATTTCTTTAATCATACTATTTTCTTTACCAATCTGATGTGACAATTAATATATTGATCAAAATAAGAGAAATGTATGAATCTTTGAGTGTCTAAGAATTTCTCATTAATTACGTGTTTATCTTCTTATACCATGCAATTATATATAAGATTTAGAATTTTTTTAGAGACTTGTTTTGTTTGCAGTTGAGTGCATGTGTAACACAGAAGGTAGAGATCACAGTACCTTACTGCCTTTGAGAGTCACAATATATATTGTACAATATTTTATATTGTCATATAATGGATATAGTAAAGCCATAACGCGTGTGTTGCTATTTGGATCTTCATCTTTTTCACTAGTTCTAGTTTATGTCATTTCCTTCATTTTATTGGTTCCAACTAGTTTCTTATAGGATTTGCAATGCATTATTGCCCTTTTTATATAATTGTGTTATTTTTACTTATTTCTTTTCGGTCATTGTATCAACTCATATTTTATCCATCATCTCATTGGAATCACGTCTAACGATAGATGAGATGTAAATTCGAGACAGTGTCTCACAAAAAATGAATACACTTAACATTTCTCTTTTCCATATTTGTGTTGAGTTTGTTTGGCTCGGAAGGTACATGTTTTCGGCAAAAACATTGTTATTTATACCATTCTTATAAAATGTGTTTGATAACTTGCCAAAACAACTTTTATTTTGTAAAACAATTGTTTTTGTAAAATGAAAGATGTTTGGTAAACATAGTAAAATCATGTACAAGCTTTTTTTTTCTTTTCAAAATTTAAGCTATTTTATTAGAGAAAAAAAAATCTACAGCTAGCCTGGGGACATATTTTTGGAAAAGTTGTTTGCTTATGTGATTAAAACGTTGTTGTTTGCATGATTTAACTAAATTGATCCTAACTATCAAATATTATATATTATAAATAATTATTTTATACTCTTTTTAGTAATTTTAACATACAAAAACATTTTTTTTATACAATTCAAACAAAAATGATTATCTCAAAACCATTTTTAAGTTGAAGTATTCAAACATATATTGATTCTCATATAATCTATTATATCAAAAAAACGATGATTAAAATAAGTGATTATTGAAATAAGCTTAATTTTTTAGTTTTTCTAAACACACACAAGTATATTTTAAGAAACACTTTTAGATATTACTTGAAAATTGGTTGCAAAAATAAAGATTTACTCTTAATCAATGTTTAAAAGACATTTAAAGTATCTTTTAAAATGTTTTTGTGTCTATTTGCTTCATGTGGGCTTCATGTATGGAGCAAAGGGGCTCACCAGTTGCTTGTCTCTATCACATATAAATTAAGTGCTTTTTTTTTTTCTAGCTTTTCTAAAGCCAAAGGGAAGCTAGCACTATTTGCCATTTTAATTTGAGAACCTTGTCTTTGCTTGTTGAAAAGAAAAGAGATAATTGAACTTGTTAGGTAAGGAAGGAAGAAATATAGAGGTTAATTTTATCACCAATGATTTTTTTTTTTGGGGACATGAATACAGATATAATAATGGTTTTAGAAAGAATACATAATAGTGACTAGCTACCCCCTTAAAGTTAGTGACTTAGTGTACGTTATAAAGTTATGATAAATAGAAATGTATCTGCATTGAGGTTAGATTTTGTCGAAATCATAAATGATATGGGGACAAACATTATTCTATAACATAGCTGTTCATCACAAAGGTTGAGTTTGGTCAAACTAAAATATATGGGGCCGTTGGATGCTCAATTTGACAAACGTTTAATTTGGTGTCCAATTTTTGTATGTTGAATCAAGATAGTGTATATTACTCCATTGGATTGGTTGAGGTGAAATGTATCTTTTTTTTTTTTATTATTTCTATTCATTTACTATTATATTTGACTGAATTAGAACTTTTTGGGTGATGAATTTCTCCATTTCGAGTTTTAACGTGATTACTTTATTGATCAAACTCAAACTCTCTCCTCCCTATATTGATAACCTTAAAGAAATATTTTTTTGTTTATTTAATCTGTCACTTCTACATATTCATAGATTTTTTACTTTATTTTTTAACTTAATTTCAAGCATGCTATTAATTGAATATATATAGATATAGATATAGATACATAGATAGAGTATGTCTAGACTTCATCTCTAAATAATTTGAGATTCTACATCCGAACATTCAGAACATGAAATTTACGGACAACTACGAGTGGCTTAACATCTATCGTAGCGCAAGCTTTGATACCATCTTAAATAATAATAATAATAATAATAATAATAATAATAATAATAATATATTACATATATAAAGGGGATTTCTTAAAAAAAAACTGTCATGGTGTCCAAATTCCTTTTTTTAAAAATAACTTTGGTAGTTTCTAAAGTAATTATGACAGTTTTTTTTTTCTTTTTAGAATAGAGTTTAAATTTCAAATAACTACTTTTACCCATCAACAAATATATTTTTCTTAATAATATTAAATTATATTCTAATTATATAAATAATAAAATATTTATTAAATATAAAAAAAAATTATTAACAGACATCGAGAGCCTCTCAAACCCATTCAGGTCAGCAGGAATATTGGAGATGCAAAAATACAAATATTTTTTGTATATTCCAAAAATTAACATTTATGTACACTCATATAGAGAAATAAATATTATAAAATTAAAAAATAAAAATTACAAATCAGATAAGCAAATATTGCCATTGAGAATTTATGCATGCATATACACAAATGTGTTTAATATTTGCTTGTTATGTGTTTGATATTAATGATTGTTTTTATTTTTATGTGTGTACAAATATATGTGTGTTTAATATTATTAGTTTATGTATTTGATAATATTTATTTATCTATTTAATAATGTTTATTTTTTATTTTATAATATTTATTTTTTAAAATGATTTACATAAAATGTCAATTTTTGTGACTGTTCGGAGATGTTGATTGTACTTCATATATTGAACTCAATGGGTATGTGTAACTGTGTGTGTGGTGCTTATAAAAGCTTCATATAAGGGACTTGTACCGCAAAATATGCTTTGGTATATATAAAGTTTGCTATGGTTTTTTTTTTATACAATTCCCTTTCTTTTATACGAAAGTTTGGTCTAGTTGAATTTTTTTTTTACGAGAATAAGCAAAAAATTTAATTCATAAATAAATCTAACAGCACTTAATTATAAGTAAAAAATATCTCGGATTTAACGTTTATAAAAAATAAATATGTTTCACATCCTAAGCTAAATGAATATTTGTAATTTTGCTCTTTGTCTAAAGATTATCTATGTTTAAACATCTTTTATATTAGAGACCAGCATAAGGTTTGCAGTTCAAAGAATAGATTATGCTTTCTTTTACATTAGATTTAGATAGTATCATTGTCTGTAAAATTTTTTACGAAAGTAAAATTTTTTACGAAAGAAATATCACAAAAGGAACAGAAACACCCAAGAATGGAGAACGAGGACAACTACAAAGGAAAAACAAAAAACAACCACAAAAGGGACGAAAAATATTAGATTTGTTATTTTAATAAATAGATCTGAATTATTTATTAAATCAAAATTCTAAATAATGAAAGAAGAAAAAATAATGAAGCTACCACTAAAGAAGAAGAATGGCAGCCCCGTAGAACGCTCACCAAAATCAAAGATACCAAGAAGATGAGAGAGAACCACACTATTCTCGCCATAAAAAATTGTTAGGTATATTAGTATATATGTAATATCTAAAGTTTAATTTGTAAATAATATACACCACGATATATTCTGTTTTTTTTAATAATTTAGGTGAAATTTTTTAGAATATATATATATATATATATATATATATATATATATATAAGTTCAAAGCTGAAAGAGTAAAAATAATTAACATTCTTAATTGAATATAGAAATTTCGTTTAAGTTTAATTATATAATGTTTTAAGCTTAAGTTAACATAGTTAATAAAAAAATTAAGCTAACAACTCATGTTGGCATGGATGTCTCGTGTCGGATTATACTTGTGAGACTAATTATATTTAAATACAAAGTTTAATTTTGATGCACTGCACAATATTTTACACAGTTAATCAATTAATTTATTTCATTTGAATAACTTAGAAATGAGTGTGATAATCAACTATATTTACTGATTTATCGATATATGATTAAATGATAGTATACAACATTTTTATTATTGTATTCCAATTAAATCCTTAAATATAATCAGAAAATTCAATATAGAGTTAATTAATAAGTATAATAATTAGTTTGACTCAAATGACTTTTTGTTAACTTCAAATTTTGTCCTTTTCTTTATGTTTTTTTAGCCTACAACAGAGTGGTTTCATATAAATATATCATTAAATTGATGAAGGATAGATAAATTATTGTTAAAATTAACCCATATATAAACGTCGACATAAACATTAATAAAAAATATTAATTAGAATGCACTGATAATATAAAAAGAGTTTACACCGTTATTCAATTATATATCAATAAATTAAGAAATATAGTTGATTACCTAATTATTATACTCACTCTTTAAAATATTATCTAAAAAAAATTAATTGGCCGACAATATAAATTTTTTACATTATCAATGCATTAAAACTAAACTCATAAAAAAAACATGTAATTTAAGAAAGGGGGAAAAAATTGGCTGTTTTCCTATGAAGCATACATGTTTGTCGAAACGTTGTCAGTGCAAGAGTAGCTAATGCCGAACGGAGACATATAAATGTTAAAAAAGCTTTCATAAAAATGTTGAAAAAGTACATGCATTTTAATTTATTTATATCACGACATGTTTATGCGTACTAAATTTTATTTGCAATAAAAAAAATCAATATCTTTTTGTTTTTGCTGTGAAATCGACAAATCAAAAGATCAATTTCGCGGAATTATTTGCTACGTAAGGTCACAACCTTTAGCGGTCCTGAATTTTAAATTCTAGTCTATTTTTATTTTGCAGGATTTATTCCTAGACTAAACTGTGACATAAATCGTAAATCTCTTACGATCTTGTTTGTTAAGTCAGGTAAGACTTAAATGATTACATTGACTGAACCCAATGAATAGTTTATATATACATGTCTCTTAGCCAAAATAAAAAGGGTTAATTAAGTTTTTAATCCTTATAATATGAAAAAGTTTGGTTTTACTCCTTCACTACAAGTTTTAGTCCCCGTAAAATGTGAAAATTTGATTTTGGTCCTGTAGACGGTGAGTGATGGACGGTGATGACGTGTCACTTAACGTCGCTAACGAGGCGTCACACGTGGACCTGCCACGTGGCGGAACCCCATTTTCCTTGGGTCCAAACCGAACCGGTCTGACCCGACCCGGTTCAAAAGAAAAATAAAAATCCCCAAATTGCAAAACCTAATCCCCAAATTAGTCTTCTTCCCCATCGAGCTCGAGCTGTCCGTTGCCATCGCCCTCCCCCCACGGCATCATCTTCCCCACGCCGCTGTCGCCGCCGCAGTTGCTACCGTCGCCGTCTCAGCTTCTCTCTTCTCTCTGCTCGTCGTCTCATGCCACGGCTGTCTCGTCCGTCGTCTCTCTCGTCGTCTCACGTGGCATGAGTTTGCCGGCCCCTCTCGACCAAAAACAGAACCAGCAACTCCCTCTCACCTCACCAACCACCTTCAGCTATCAACCACCCTAAATCACTACACCCATACTTGCAGGAAAAAAATCAAACCACATACCTTGAGGCAGCGGACGTCGCCTTCAACAACGACCTGGGAGGCAGCGGACCTAAATCTACCCCCACCCCCAAATCACCTCAGCTCCTCTCCTCTCCTCTGCGATTCCCCCAATCCGCTTCCCCCTCATCGTGGACTCCCTCCCGCTCCTCTTCTCCTGCCCTTCCTTGAATCACATCCACCTCTGCGAGCTCGTCATTCTTCCCAGCTTCTTCATCTCTACCCTCACCGCCTTGCATCTCGTCAAATGCTAGTTCCTGATGAACCTGATGCTGAGGTTGAAGGGGAAGGGTTTGAAGGCAAGCCAAACCTTGGGTAGTGAGCCAAAGAGTGCAGAGAGTGCTTGGATCTGTGAATGTGTCCTTTGAGCAGCCCTTGTAGATCAAGGTGGGGTAATAAGAAGCAGATGCTGTGAGATGGGGCGGCTCAAGATTTGTTAACAAAACAAGGAAAAGAAGAAGAATCAAGGGCTTTCTNTTTTTTTTTTAATTTTTAATGGAAACCGGGTCGAATCCAAATTTCGGGTCGAGTCATGGATTAAAAAAAAATCCAGTCATGGGTTATGCCACGAGAAGCTGACGTGGCACGCCATGTCAGCACCGTTAACGGTCATGTCACCAACTGTCAACCTCAGCCATCCACAGGGACCAAAACCAAACTTCAAAATTTTACAGGGACTAAAAATTTCATTGAGAGACTAAAACCAAACTTTTTCATATTACAGGGATTAAAAACTTAATTAACCCAAATAAAAAACTAACCATGATTACATTTGAATGTCTAACTTAACTAAAAAACTAATCATCAATTCACCTTACTGCTAGTTGATTAATGAATTGAAAATTGTTATCATTAATTTATTTATTTTTTATTTTAAGTGTTTTTAGTTATTGAATCTATTTAAATTATTCTTTAATAACTTCATATTATATTTGGACAAATTTCTAAAAATTATGATTATAATTTAATTTCATTTTTTTAAAAGTAAATATTTGCAATGATATATTGAATATTTGTGGATACCCATTTATTCGCATAGTAGTGAAAAAACATGTACCCATGCAAGGACATGAAGTGGATTTTTATTCATGGAGTGGGGAACGAGAGACTATTTGTTGCTCCCAGCGTCATTCATAATTGTGTAGTAGGATTAAATGATTTTTTAAAAATATATTCCTAAATTTTTTATTGTTGCTATAAACTGCACAAAATATATCAAATTGATTATATCTTTCAATTTTTTTTTTAATTCAACAGTGCAGATGGAATTCAACCGTGCCATCTCATTTGTTTGGGCCCATGAGCATTAAAGATTGGTCTATATATGTGATTTTTATTCATGAAGTTAAGAATAACAAAAATGACATCAATTCTTGGCTGAAGAAGAACATAAGAAGACGGTGTGGCTCAGGGCGGTTTGGGCAGTTTTATCTCATTAAGACTGTCCTATGTCATGATCTAATGGAGTGTTTGACGGTGTTGACAACTAAGGTGTTTAAATAATTGGGATAAGGGGAGTGGGGGCCTAGAGAAGGGTTCGGGTTATTTTCAATCTTGATCATGTGTTGCTATATATTTGTAGGCCATTTATTGATTTATTTGTTATTATAAAATTATTGCTAATTTTTATATGTTGGGTTGAGTTACTATTTGGCATCTCAAGTCCACCCAAATATTCTTCAATAAATTTTTTAGATTCTTTACATTTCTATTATTTATTTTTGGTGTCAAACTTATAAGAGGTTGTTAAGGCATGTGTATATTTTCTCTAAATGTATATATTACTTACATTTTTAAATATTTCTTTTATTAGCTATTGGTTTGACACTTTAAAAAGATAGGACAAATTTTCAATTTGTAAGACTTTATATAGTATTAATGAAAATGTATTTCATCTTACAAGTCATAATTCACATAGAAAATTTGATATTATAATTTGTTACGCATCGTGAGGGATAAATTCTAGTTATAAGTAAAAATATAAACTTAACACATAAAATTATATATATTATATGATATTTTCAGTTTAGATTAGATTAGATTGATTTTGAAAACTAAATCCGAAATTCAATCCATTCCAAGCGATTTCTAAAAAACAAGCTCTAATCAAATACAAAATTTTACAGTTTTGTTTTTTTGGATTGGTTTAATTGTTTTGATTAAATTGGATTAGCTTTAAACTCGATGCATGTTATTATCCTAATTTGGTTAAAAATATAATTAAATAGAATTTATTATCTTATTATATCTTTTTATATTCCTCATCCTTAGGTGAGATGGATTAAAAAACATGCACTTAAACGACTAACGAACTAACTCAACTTGTATCAATTGGACCGTCTGCAGGTCAAGTTACGGGTCACAATGCATAAATGATAAACCCACCTTTTAACCTTTTAATTTTATGAGTTTGTGTTCCAGTTTAACTTGACCCAACCCAACCCAACCAGTGATGAGTGGATCCCTAACAAACATAAATTTATCACGTGGATTTGTAACAAGAAAAGATTAAAAAAAAAAAAAAGAAGATGAAAGATAATAAATAAGAATTGTTATGGGTGTTGTTTTAGATAGTGTGATGTGGTTGTCTGAGTCAAATTCAATTATTTCGGGTATGTGACTGACTATATAAGTAGAAGGGATTTTAATCACTTCTGGAAAGGGATCAAAGGGATTCAGAATCAAAGTGAGTCACTGTGCTTTTATTTATTATTCTCTTTTACCCTTTCTTCTCTTTTCAATTTTTATTTTATTTTATTTCCAAATATGTCATGTATCGTATATACCTAAATCTCGTGAACAAGATAAGCCGAATCTCTTCACCTTTTATGCGTTCACTTATTTCAAATTCTTTTTTGCATGGAAGAGGGGTTGATTGCTGCCAATGCTTGAAGCCCAAAATCGCGTCTTTTGATCATCGAAGATGGAACAGCCCCAAGCTCATGAACGAGTGAGTGTTGTTGAATCAATGGATCCACATTTATTTGCTTCATCGATTTTTTGTTGTGGTTTTTAGTGTGAATGCCCCTTTTTTTTTTGAGGGCATGTTAGGTATTTGATGAAATGGCTCTGATTGTCGTTAGTGTGATGAAACTAACGTTTTGTTTAGCTCGTGTTTTTTTTTTTTGGGGATTATTCTCTTGATGTTAAAACTTGATGTGAATACAGGGCGTTAAGTTATCTATTTAATAAAATATGCATTTTTATTTTATTTTTTATTTTTGTGTGTGTTATTTCTCTGTGTTTGTTGATGCGGTTGTTTGATTTCGTGTAATGTTGGAGCATTTTTCAGCTACGATCAACTTATGGAGAGTGGTTTCAATGTGATTGTGTTGATTAATGACACCATTCACCTGTTGCTCCTGCTCTTTTTTTGAGACATATATTGTTATCTTGTAGCTACGATCAACTTCTGGAGAGTGATTTTTGTTGTTGTTGTTGTTGAATCAAAGGAGTGGTTCTCATGCTTCAACAGCTAAATGACTAGTTTAAATGTATGATGGTTGATAGATGTGGGGTTAATTATTTTATTTACTGATTCATATCCTTCCCCCTTATATTCGGAATCAACGGTGGTTGTTCAATCAGAAACATGTTACTTTTATGTTATTTGAACTGTGGTTGTGATGAGAGGCTTTGCAAGGCCTTCTTGTTTGATGGGTTATTAGTTGCAATATGTACTGAACAATTCCTAATGTATCATGATCTTCCTCAAGGTGGAATTTCATTTCATATTCATACTGGTTCACTCACTTTGAGTTAGGAATTGTGACATCTGCCTGTGGATTGTAGCATTCGTGAAATCATCTCTGAAAAATCACTTATTGAATATGTTGTTAGTGACTTGGATACATCATAGGGTGAAAAGCTAAGCCATTTATTAAATTGGGTGAACCATAAGGAATGGAATATTTCTTGGAAGTTCATACATTTAATTTATTTGAGGTTTGACTTGGAGAACTTTGTTAGCCAAATGATATAAAATCTCTTAGCACTGATGCTTTTCTGGATGATTCATAAAATCGTTACCACTAATGTAGGTCTTAGATGCATAATTGATGGTTGAGAGATCTGCTCATAGTGGTTTCATCAAGCCTTACAGTTTCCAATTTTCTTCTAGTTACTTGTTCAGATTATACTTATGGCCCAGTTTCTCTTGGGATCATATCGTCCCTGATATACTGTTCAAAGTTATTGATGCCAGTTTCTGAGGAGCGATCATCTTCCATGCGAAAGCTTCTGATTGCAGTGGTCCTTTGTGTTATTTTCATGACCGCTGAAGTAGTTGGTGGCATCAAAGCTAACAGTCTTGCAATATTGACTGATGCAGCACATTTGCTCTCAGATGTTGCGGCCTTTGCCATCTCCTTATTTTCATTATGGGCTGCTGGATGGGAAGCCACACCCCGCCAGTCATATGGATTTTTTAGAATGGAGATTCTTGGCGCTTTGGTTTCCATTCAAATGATATGGTTGCTTGCTGGGATTCTGGTATATGAAGCCATTGATAGAATCATTGCTCGTCCTCGTGGGGTGGACGGTTTTTTTAATGTTTCTAGTTTCTGCATTTGGTCTAGTGATCAACATCATCATGGCTGTGCTATTGGGTCATGATCATGGGCATGGGCATGAGGATCATGGCCACAGCCACGGAATTTCAGTGTCTACCAATCATGATCATCACCACCATCATCATGATGTGCATACAAAAGATGATCACCATCATACTCATGATGATCACACACACCATGATGATGACATGCATTCAGAAGAGGGACACCAGCATACTCATGAAAGCCATGTGCACGATCATGCTCACCAGGAGGTTACTGTGCCACTTCTTGGTGAATCAAAAAGTGGATCTGAGAAGAAGAAGAAGCGATTTAACATAAATGTACAGGGGGCTTATCTCCATGTACTCGGGGACTCCATCCAGAGTGTTGGGGTGATGATTGGAGGAGCAGTCATATGGTATAAGCCTGAGTGGCAAATAGTTGATTTGATTTGTACTCTAATCTTTTCAGTGATTGTTTTGGGGACAACTATTAACATGCTTCGCAACTTATTGGAAGTCCTGATGGAGAGCACACCGCGCGAGATAGATGCGACTAAGCTAGAAAGTGGGCTGCTGGAGATGGAAGAAGTAGTTGCTGTTCATGAGCTGCATATATGGGCCATTACTGTAGGTAAGATTTTACTTGCTTGCCATGTTAAAATAAGTCCCGAAGCGGATGCAGACATGGTGCTGGACAAGGTTGTAGACTACATCAAAAGGGTTTATAACGTCAGTCATGTGACCATACAGATCGAGCGCTAGTCCTTTTATCTTCAAGTGATGATTGGGCATGATTAGAAGGATTTAGTTAGACTTCTGGGGCATTATGTTTCAGGAACTCAACTGTCTCTATGCCAATAATGCTGTGTATAGTCTCTTCATGCTAGCAGTTTAAGAGTGATGGTATTTAAGCATTAAGTGCATGTTTGGATTAGCTTATTTTAGGTTCAGAACAGCTTATGACCAAAAGTTTCCTGAGACAGATTTTGAAGAATAAGCGAGTTGCCAAACATGATTAGGTTAGTATTTTATTAAGCAGCTTGAAACTTTATTTGTTGCATCACACACGTTTGTGTGACATTATTGTCAGCTACTTTGCCTTCTTCCATATTGATTGGTATTTTTATTAAAGTAGCTTGAAACTTTTATTTGTTGGATCACAAGTTTGCCTTGGTCATGTAAATGCATTGTTAATCCTGAGAAACAGAAGTGTCCTTTGACCTAGTTGGGCACCTGCAACTGTGTTTTAGAGTGTTATTGCTGACAAATTCCAT
>QANU01085136.1:0-11302 GCA_003254905.1 Nissolia schottii | reverse complement strand
ACAGACTGTGAAAAGGAAAAGGAGGAAAACAGAGAAACAAAAGGAAAAGTGAGTAAAAAACAACAAAAGAAAAATCAATAATAATCAATTATGCGAACTTACTATTTCTGCTTTCCATTTCCACCATAGTTGCCGAAATCACCACACAACTTGCAGAAAAAAACAAAAACAAAATAAATTATGATTTGAACGGATTATGGAGAAAAGGGGAAGTGAATGAAAGAAAGGAGAGAAAAATCAACGAATAACAATGAATCATGCAAACTTATCATTTTAACCTCATCAAGAATCAAGAAAATATGCAGGAGGGGTATCATGTGGCCCTGTGCTGGGAATGGAATCACCAGGACGTTGCTGTTGATCCTTGGAACCGCCATGGTGGGTGGGTGGGTGCGGTTCTTCTCGCACTAGGACTGGTGGAAGTGTTTTGCGAAAGGTCTTTCTCAACTTATGGGAAGCAGAATTGGTTATTATCAGCATCAAAACTATTTCTTTTCCGTTTTCATTTTGAATCTCTCTTCCGCGCATCAAAATCTTCTAGAAGCCAACGGACAAGAATAAAGAGAGTAGTAATAAATGTTGGCTTAGGTTTAGTTTGGGAACGCTATTTTGTTAGCAGGTTTTCCTTCTCACTCATGTCATTACTACACATTACATTTAAAACTAAAATAAATAAGAACGGCATAAAAATTAACAAAGTAAATCTTCTAATCATTTCTCATTTTACTCATTGATCTTGTGGGCAAATTTTAACATGATACCATATGTCTAAAAAATATAGCGAGGTAGCCCTGTTTTTACTTTAAAAAATGACTTCAAAATTATCAAATCCTAGCATTGAACACCCCTCGCCTCAAAAATCATACAAAATAACTTATTTTTAAAAAAATTCAAATTCTCACAAAATGACACATCAGCCTCTTGGGGTTTGGAATCATCCAATTTAGTATAATATATATGACAATATTTTCATTTTTCATTTTTTTTAAGATTATCTTTTTGTAATGCTTTTTAATACTATATTGAGTTATAAGGTCAATAATATCAATAAATTAATAATTCTTAAAAATAATTGAAAAGAGTTTTACTATCATTTATAGATAAAAGTATTACAATATGAGTGAAATTTAAGACTAAAATGTATTTTCGAAAAAATAAATTTATAGAATTCAAATAATTTAATTTTTTCATTCACATGTAGACATTTTCCTTCTATGTAGACATGAGGGTCCTACTTTCTTTAATTGTTATCTAAACTTTTTAATGAATCTAAACAGTGAATACACAGCAACAACTTTAAAATTGTTTATTCAAACCCCTTCGGGAACTGTAAGATTAGATCGAGGTGCGTTTCATGTAATATTTAAGGTATATTATAAAGTTACTAAGATAGATTATAACTATAGAGCTTTAAGGTCTTCAAGTAAAAATGAAACTATAATCATAGAGGCTAATCTTTCAAAATCTAAAATACAAACGCCTAAAAAACTGTCTCACGAAGAAGCACTTCGAAATATAAGAATGGGTATTTGAAGATGCTATAGAAGAACTTGAAATTTACAATACTCAGGTTAGGGAAATAATTGAGGGCGGTTCAACAGTTAGATTAATAATGAATAGGTCATCATCAGTAAAAATAGGCACTCCTAGAAGTATAAATTCTAGGATGGAATCTGCTAGGTTCTCAGTAGATAACTCAGAAATTTCAGGATTAAGAAACCCAACTCCTAGAGTAACTACACCTATATATCAAAATAATATTTCAGAATCCCCAGAATACTCTCCAACAATCACACAAATGATAAATACTTTGACTAGAGAAACTCCTTTTCAGATAGATAAAGAGTGGATAAAAGAAGATTTTAACACCCCTTACAATAAAAATAGAGTAGAGTCGTTTTTTCAAAATTACTTAAAAGAAGAAAGAGAAAAAATAAGAACAATATTCTATCGTTACTTGGAAAGACAAGAAATTAACTTATACTTCATTAACTGGTTTGGTCAACACTATCTTAAGGAAGTAAATCCCCTAGAAAATAGGGTAACAACCTGGAAACTACTCAATGATTCAACTGTAGAGTCAGAGTATCCTCTAGTGGAAGGAATTAAAATATAAAACTCCAAAATTGAAGTAGAGGCAATATCCTTTAAAACAATAATCAGAGAAGATCAACCTCTAGATAAACAGGATATACAGCGTGATTCAGTATCACGAGTATTTCATACAAGTTTTCGTAAAGTAGAAGTGTGACCTGGCGTCATGAGATGTTTACGCGTTTAAGATTAGAAAGCACGATGTCATAAAAGTAGGTGATACAAGATTAGTTTCCCCTCGTGATGTAACATCCTACTTTTTCCTTAGCAAAGATTTCGTGTAATATATAAATATACGAGTGAATTATTAAGACTGAAAATTTTAAAACACCAACGATATTTCCCATAATTCCAGTCAAGGTAATAGTTTCGTTATCTCGCGAAATTCCGAGAGATCTGGATCAATTATCTTTCGTCGCCGGAATTTAATTACATATTGAGGGTATCTGTAAAACACATTTTTACGAAAGTTGATTTACGAATACTTTGGGTTAATCTAAATTCCTTATTAGAAAAATTAGAATAATGTGTTTCTTTGTTTAGAGATATTTTAGGATATTCGTTAAATCACCGCGCACATACGGTAACGCATGTACACGAAAATTTAACGACCAAATACGATCAAACACACCATTCATCATTTTAATTTTTATTCCTTTCCTACCAGAAATTTCTAGTTCCAGTCATGATTCATCGTGGCTTTCTCCCCAAAATCAAATTAACTTCTCCTAACATTAAGCAACTAAGCTCATACCTTGCACTATACACACCATACTTTGCACTGTGTGCACCTTACCTTACACTATGCAAACACGATACACATACTATGCATAATTTGACTATTTTGATCAATTTTCCCAAAAATATGGGCATGTAAACTGTAGCCCTCTTCCACAAATCCCATTAATTTTGTCCCCAAAATTTAAACTAAGTTTGCTCCAAAATTGATCAAGAACAATCACACACTCTTACACTCTTCTATACTATCAACTACACTCTCTTAATCACTAATTTCCCTCAAAGATAATCACACACACACGGCTCACATGTTGAAATTCCAACCCTCTCATTTCAATCACATTCCTCAAATCCCTCACCAACACTTACACATCTCACTTACTCTCTTACACCACCTTACCTTCACCCATACCTCCATCATATCACATTTTTGAAAATTTAATAAATTTCTTTTCAAAAATCTGCTACCCAACCGTAGCTTCCTCTCCCTCTCTCGGAGAAATCCATTCTTCAAACTCTCTATAGATACACACAAAGTTAAGCCTTAAAGACTACTTCCTTGCTTCCTAAAAATTTGCTTCTTGCTCCCCAATTCCCTTTGCCTTGAAACTGAACCCACATCCCCCTAAAATCCTCTCTTATTCAATTTTCATCTTCTTCCATAAACATCCAAGAAAGAGCACTACACCATCATCTCATAGAAACTCCATCTTATTCTCCTACAAAGCCTTAAACACAACACCATCCTCACAAATTTTCCTCACTTTCCCTCTTAGTTCTCTCAAGATTTCCTCTTAAGAAAAAGTGATCAAAGGCTTTGGAGACACCAAGGATTTAAAGGACCTCCACTCAAAGCTTTCATCCTCTTCTCAAAAACCTCTTACAAGTGAGTAATCCTAGTAAGGCCACCACTTAAGTGGCCCTTGTGTGAATAGTATTTGTATTCTCGACTAGAATTTTCAAAAATTGCGTGATGAATGAATTTTATTGGCCAACTGTGCCTTAAATTCTACCCCACCACTCTTCTATCTCGATCATGATTTAATTAAACAAAATTTAACGGACGCAAATCATTTTGCACATTTTCTTGCAACAACCCCTCGAGCCAGACAACCCCTCAAAATAATTTGACCATCAAAACCATTTAATTAATAACAATAATAATTATTTTTAAAATTAATTAACATTCTTTCATGAAATTAATTATATGCGATCTCACACTATTAATTAAAAAATAAAATTTATATATAACATAAATAATAAATAAATTAATAATATAAAATTATATATAATTTTACCATGTAAAAAAAAAATAATATGAGAGAATATCCTCCTCCCAAAAGCAGGCTAAAAATGCACGGGATTATGAATCTGATCTTCCCCGTCTCAGATTCCAACAACAGTGAAACTCAGCACAGCACACACTACACTCCCATCCACTGGCACATGCAACCTAATTCTGGCGCAATATCCGCGAAAGCACCCAAAATCTCTCTCTCTCTCTCTCTTTTCAAACTCGAAACATCCAATCCAAAATTTCCCCCAAACCCAACCCTACCATTGAACCAACAAACCCCTCTATAAAAGGCAACAAAATTTCCTCAAACCCTCTGCCAATCCCCAAATCAAAAACTACGCCTAGGGTTCCAGCCCCCGCTACCAGCAACCCAGATGAAAGCTTCAATCAAGTTTCGCGATGAGCAGAAGCCCTTATTAAGGGCCAAAGTCCCACTCAACATCTTAGGAATGCCCTTCCAATCGGGAGTCGTGGCCGGTGACACCAAAGAGCTAACGCTGAACCTCGCCACTTTCTTCGACTCCGGCCCTTCGATGAAGCTCGCTTACAGGCCCAACGACTCTTTCAACCCCTTCTCCCTCGTCGTCAAGACCGGGACCGGGCCCTTCGGTTCCCCGCTGTCCAGCTCAATGCTCATGAGCTGCGAGTTCAATTTGCTCGCCCCTCGGGGAACCGGGAACCGGAACGGGAACGGAGGCCCCGTTTTCATGCTTCACTTCAAGCCTCGATTTGGGGATTTCTCGTTCAAGAAGTCCCAGTCGTCGATCTTCGATAAGAAAGGGTTTGGGAGCGTTGCTGGTGGCGCTGGCTCCGACGACGACCTCTCGGTCGAGGTCGTGGACTCGCCGGCTGTGGGGATGGGGTCTATTGCCGCCGGGAGGGTTCCGATGCTGGGAGGCGACTCTCCTGCCGCCGGCGCGATCGCGGGGCTGTTCTCCGGCGTGGAGGTGGCGGCGAGGACGACGCTGCCGGTGAGGGGGCGCGCGGCGGTGAATTTCCGGTGGGGAGTTAGGGTTCCGGCGGAGATGAAGGGCGGGGGGAAGATGACGGCGGGGATTGCTTTTCAGAAGGTGCCGTTTCTGGTGATGGACAAGATTGGGGTGGAGCATGTGGTTGATGGCAGCCGCGACTCGAAGAAGGGGAAGGGGGCCGCTGCCGGAGATTTGGGTTTGCCGGCGAGTGGTGACGTGGCGGAGGCGTGTTTGACGGTGAAAAGACAGATGGAGGTTCTTCAAGCTGAGAACGGGTTGCTGAGGAACGCCGTGGAGAATCTCCGGCGTGAAATCTCCGCCGTCAGCGCCGGAGGAGGTGGAGGTTTGGAGTTTGGCAAGTACAGAGAGTTTGAGAGGAATGGAGGGAAAGGGAAAACCTCTGATGCGAGAAAGAGTGAGAAAAAATCTTCTGATTTCAATGGGTTTCCTGGAAAATCAACTGAGGTAGATGCCAGGATGGGAGCCACTGATGCTTGAAATTCACTGCCTGATCATAGGCACTTCAAAATGGTGCCACCTTTTTGCTTTTAATCATATTGTCTTAATTGTTATTAGAATGGTATGTTCTTTGTTACATATTTTTGGTTCAAATTTTGAAATTGCAACCTTCTATTAGTGTCATATTAATATATGTTGATTTGGTTGATCATGTAATGTACAGGAGGCATTTTTTGTGTGTATAAAAAATAAGTACGTTTGTTTTCAACTTTGGCGTACGAATGCCCGTTATCATAATATATTTTGGTGGATAAGGAATCGAGGATAAGTGAGTTTCAGCCTTGCTTTTTTTTTTTCTTCCCTTTTTTGGGTTTGTTTTTCAAATCTTTGCAACAATAGAGGGAAACGAATTAAAATTGAATTAGGGTCACGTTTGAAATTTAAATGTTCACACTAGATATTAAGTTCAGACCAGACGTGACAGATTTGTTGGATGAAAGGATTGGTGTAAGTGGGGGTAGTCATTGACCATACAAATTTTGTAAATTACAATCTGTTCTGGGTGATAACTTGTACAATTAAGTTCGTTTCTTTCTTGCCACCTTTTTCTAGACCCATTAGTTGTTTACTATGCTATTTAGGGGAGCAGCATAAAATGGGAAATTCTTATTTATATTTCTTCTCTCAGGGGAAGTTTGAGGCTTAATCCCCGTTAAAACGTCCATAAATAATGTCTTCCACTGTCCGGCTGATCGCCGTGGCTGCTTGTGCTCAGCGGCAGCCCTGAACTCAATAGGCTTCATTCTGGCGGGCTGGGATTGTTGTGTACCACTCAACTAGTGGGGTGGTATATTGTCTTTTATCCTTCTCCTCGCATGTAATCGGGCCCTTTCGTTATGCTTGTTGCAATACAATTTAAAGACCCAACAAAACTTATATATTTTTTCTCGGACCAAAGTAAAACAAAAAAAAAAAGAAAACAATGATATATTATTCACGGTAGGTTTCACAATGTTTCCCCCTTACAAAAGTGAGCAATCAATGTTGATCTATATTGATACTTGTTGGTATACCTTGATGTGTTCATTAAAGGAAAATTTAGGCTGAACTAGTAACTGTTCGGGACTTGGCCAAGATTAAGTAAATGAACCTTATATGAATATATGATCACTTAGGGATGGCGTGGATGACTGGAACCTTGTGCGTTGATACCTAGTTAGTTCCTAACGATCCACTGAGGAAACTTGTTTTCTCATCTCCTCCGTGTATGGTTCTAGGGTTCAATGAAGTGCACGAGGCACATGGCAACCTTGGACACGATCACACCGTTGGATAGCTTGAATCATTCAGGAGCTGACACTCCGAGAAATTGTCTCCAAGTCCAAAGTTATTTCGGTGGAATGATGTTTCAACGTTTCCGACTATGTGTTTGGTTTAGTCAATGTAGTTACTTTCATCTTTTGTGACTTACTTTGATATTGTTTTTCCTCCTTGAGGAATGTTTATTTATTTGATTGTATTCTGTTAAACCCATGAAACTAACGTGTGTTTATGATGATTACTGTATGGGTTATTCAGTTATGTATTTATGTACGTCATGGTATATGCCTCTTTGTCGTTCTACTCCCTTTGACATTCTCACGACTTACCTCTTATTAAAGTTCTACAATGTATGACTCATGTTTTTGACAAATGCTTTTCTGCAAAAGTTCAAGCTTATCCATATTTTCCACATAAGTATATAATAAGCTAAGTTTAAGAGTAAGGTAAAGCTAAATCATGACAACTAGCAAACTTTAATTATGACTTAAGCGTAAGTGACTATTTAGGGTATTAGAAAACCTCTTTATATATTAAAATTATGGATAAGTTAATCCCAATCCAATGAGGTACTATTAAGTCTAATTAGTTTTTAACGTGTAAGGTATCTTGTTTATTTTATTTTATTTTATTAAAAAAATAAATATCATAATAAATAATAAAAATATTAAATAATTTAAAATAATAAAATAAAATAGTAATAATTATATTTTGTAATAAATAAATCTTAAATAAATAACATTTAATATAAAAATACACATTTAGTAATATAAAAGAAATTATTAATTATTTAAATACATGACCAATTGAATACTTAATAATATTTAATATACATATATAATTGTTTATAATAAACTAAAATTTTAAAATAATGATGAATAATTAATAAATAAGTATTTTAATATTAAATTAAACTTTAAATTTGAATACTTAATTAAATTATTATTTGATTTTTATATTACTAATGTGCTTCGACAGGAAGGAAGTGCTTGTCAAGTATTAAACATGATATAGTTGGTAAAGATGTAGTGGGTAAGTTATGAGAGGTTTGTATCATTTTTTATTTATTTGGTGACGGTAGTTTTTATCAATTTTTTTAAAGGTTAATACCCAAATTGTTCCCTATAAATGTCCTCGGCGCCAACATTGGTCTCTAAAAATTTTTTAGTGCCATTTTGGTCCCTTTAAAATTTAGATGTTGCTCACATTAGTCCCTCCATCCAAAACAGTCGTGGTGGAGGGTAAAATAACTCAAAATGACGTCATTTTGGGCAACCGAAATGACGTCATATTAAACAGAAGCGGCGTGATTGGAACACGTTTGGACAGTACCTCAAGAATCACAGGCCACCTCTGTCCCTCTCTAGGTGCAGCGGTGCGCTTGTTCTTGAATTTCTCAGGTAACAAATACAAACACCCTAACACAGACACACATGTAGGAAAGAAAGAAATTTATTATTATTATTTTTTTAATTTGTGATAAACCTATAGATCTTCTTTCTCTGAGTCATAAGATGAAAAACCTTAGTTTTGCTTTTGTGTATGGTTTTAGGGAGTGATTAATTTGTATTGGCTCGGGGAATATGAGTATAGGGAAAAACGGTAAGCAAATCACGCACCAAGTAAACGTGGTTCGACCCAAGTACTTACATCCACAGATGAGAAGAGATCAAAATTTACTATGAACATTATAATGCAACCCTTGTACACTCAAACTTTTGCACGGATAAAACTGCAAACCTCTGTTGCAACTTTTGAGGACAAAACTGAAAGTTCTCTGGTAGGTATCGGCCAGTATGAATTCCTCGTTATGGATTGGACCTTAGTTTTAATTGGTGAGCATGTGAGATGAGAGAGAATGAGGAACACACTATTGTGTAACTTACTGATGAGTCGGCAGTCGTTTTAAAGGGGAAAGAGGAAGGATGGGAGGGATTAGGCAGAAATTAAGAAAGGACTAGGAGAGTGAAGGGTCTCTTACAAACCCAAACCATTTTTTTACTTGGATCCATGTTTCTTTAGCTGATTCCCCACTGGAATTCAGTCTCTAATCAGTAACATACAGTTTTTTTTTCCAATTCTTGTTCTTGAATATTAGGTTAATATCATTCTCCACCAATACAACTTTTGAAGACAAAACTGCAAACCTTCCACAACACTACTCATGACTTCATCTCCCCTCCAAACAAGGGGTACAGGTATTTATAACCCACAATAATTTATATGGAAATCAAATAATTTCACACTCAATATTAATCATAAAAAACTTTCTAATATCCTATTTGAGGGATATTTAAGAAATCTCTCCCATATTTTTCTCATATCTATCAAATATGTTGATTATAATTGCATTTGAGCCTTGAACCTATCCAACATAAGAAACTATCAATGATAATATTCAATTAGGAATTTCAGTCAAACCCAACATAATTTTCATTTAAAAGGAAGTAAAGGTGACACATAATTTTCATCTAAAAGGAAATACAGTTGTCACCTGGAGATCATTAGGAACAAACCCTGCATCAACAGCTGCACGAGTGGCACCAACTAAAGAAAAGAAAACAAAATTAGAAAATTTTGGGTTATCAATGACCCAGGAATTTTAAATCGGGGAACATGTCCAGCAAGAAGCATCATAATAGCAGTAACAGGATATATGGAATATTACCAGCAGCACCAGGTTTCTTGGCTAGATTTTCAATCAATTTGAAGTTCTCAGCACTCCTTAGTGCCTGGCCACCAGTAACTACAATTCGTGCATTCCCAAGATCTGGTCCTTTGTCATCCTGGGATGTTTGAGATATATATCTGGACTTGATCAGATCTACCAAAATCCAACAGAGAAGAATTCAAGTTCATCTCCCCATAGGGGATAGGTTCAAATACCCAAGTCTGACAGGNGTCTGACAGGGTTGTAATAGATCAAATAGATGTAAATGACTGAAGACATTATCCCTGATACAGTTGATCCATTTCTCTTTGAAGCATCCAACCAGGACCTAGAGTCAACAGATAAATAAGGACAATATGCATTCCCTATCCTTTGTCATTTTCAAATTCCCAAAAACAAAATGTCCATCTATTAGAAACAGACCTTCGTCAAAGGTTGAAAGGTCTACTTGAGAAATTGAAGCCTCATTAGATTTTGAGTAATTTGATTTCTGGGGAACAGGAAAAGATGTGGATCTAATTGTCAATATACAAGGAATGGAACCGGTGTATAGGACAGTACAAAATGCATTTCCAGAATAAATTGGCCTGCATATGAAATTCAGATCTTAATTTCACTAAGATGAAGAAATCAACATTTATATAGATGGAAGCAGGTTCGTAATGAATTACTCAAATACAAGTACAGTGAGCTATATCATTTATACACACACAAAAAAGACATTCCTATTGTGTTTGGCCTCACTAATACAACATTGGCAGTAGAAGAAATAAGGAAGTTGCAAGAATACGAACTCATGATAGATTAAGCTCTTATCATGTCCTTTTCAAATAATCAATGTACAGAATTTCACTCTCTATTCTAAATCTGCCTTAGTTAGCCATAAACAAGCACTGCAAAAATCTTCTCACGCATGCATGAGCACCATCCACATTGCATCACTTTGCCCCTCACCTAATAGCCATGACCATCATGAGTTCACATGTATTTTGATGTCTTATTATCAAAAGCGAGAAGCAAGCTACAGCAGATATGCTCCGATAGTACTAACTCCCCAAAATCTGAACTATTAAGTCCTGAGATAATACAGGATTTTCAATTGTTTACTCTGGATTTCAGATTATTATTAGATCTATAAGTGTACAATTAAGTTCTTATAAACATGAACGGTATCGATTATAGCGTTGAAGAAACTGGGCAAGTGAGCATTACTCAGTTTATAGCTAAGGCTAAAAGGATACTTGTTTGTACTTTTCCTGACTTTTCTATTAATTTGCATAAAATAATCTTTCTAGTGATTTGTAACATAAGATAGAAATTGAAGATTAAGAAAATTATGCATCTGCAGCGTTTTTAGCATTTAGACTCTGAGAAAGCCTTAAAAAACAATCAAAAGAAATAAGCAGCATAATTTTATACATTAACTAGAGTATTAAACAATAAAACAGTGTCTTCTCCGAAGCAGGGAGATCGGCCATGAATGACTAATAAGAACCTGAGTGTTATTGCATGGAAAAGGGTGGAATCTGCTCTAGTTAGCATGTTTCCCTTATTAGCTTAATCGGTCAATAACTCAAATGTTACCATAAGTACAAGATTAGCTAACTGTAGCACAAAATCACGATAGATTTAATAGTGCAATCGACAACACGTGTCATATTTACTAAAGAAGAAAACACAAAAAAAAAATTGTACCTCACTAAAGTGTGAGAATCAGAAATTCCAGTAACATCAGTAATTGGAGAAACATCT
>QANU01085106.1:0-29696 GCA_003254905.1 Nissolia schottii | reverse complement strand
ATAAACTTCGACTTCGTTGCACTCCTGTTATTGGGATAAAGGACTGCTGAATCATTGTCACAATAAATCCTTAGAGGTAGGTCAATGCTATCAACCACACACAAATTAGTGACAAAATTTCGTAGCCATATTCCATGGCTGGATGCCTCATAGCAAGCTATGAACTCCGCGGCCATAGTTGAAGAAGCTATAAGTGTCTGTTTAGTAGACTTCCATGAGATAGCTCCTATTACCAACATATAAATGTATCCTGATGTGGAGCGCCTACTATCTTGGCATCTCGCAAAATCGGAGTCGGAGTACCTGATGATCTCTAAACTGTTCGATCTCCGATAAGTGAACATGTAATCTTTTGTTCTTGTCAAATAATGCATCACGCGTTTGGCCGCTTTCCAGTGCTGTATACTGGAATCGCTCAAGAATCTTCCCAAAACTCCCACTATAAATGCTACGTTGGGACGAGTACAAACTTGAGCATACATTAGACTCCCCACCGCTGATGCTTAGAAAATCTTCTGCATCTCTTTTCTTTAAAGATCATTATTGGGGAACTACTTGAGACTAAACTAGTCTCCCTTAGCAACGGGTGTGTCTCCTGGTTTACTATCTTTCATGCCGAATCTATTTAAGACTTTATCGATACAGCTCTTTTGTGATAACTTTAGGATACCTTGAGAGCGATCTCTTAGTATCTGAAAACCTAATACAAAAGATGTGTCCCCAAGATCTTTCATCTCGAAATTTTTCGTTAGAAATCTCTTGGTTTCGTGCAATAAGCATGTATCGCTGCTATCAAGCAAAATATGATCGACATATAATACCAGGGAGATATATTTATCCCCACTGAACTTGTGATATACACAATCATCAACGACATTTACCTCAAAACCGCACGAGGTAATGACTTGATGGAGCTTGTGATACCATTAACGGGAAGCTTGTTTGAGACCATAGATGGATTTCTTTAGGTTGCATACCATAGACTTTGGGTCATCTGACACAAAGTTTTCTGGTTGTGCCATGTAAGTCATTTCAGCAATGTTTCCATTTAGAAACGCAGTCTTGACATCCATCTAATGTAATTCCAAACCAAAATGAGCTATTAATGCCATTATTGTCCTAAAAGAGTCTTTCGAGGATACCGAAGAGAAAGTCTCTCTGTAGTCAATGCCTTCCTTTTGAGTAAATCCTTTAGCAACAAGACGAGCTTTATATCTCTCGACATTGCCATTTGAGTCCCTCTTGGTCTTAAATATCCATTTACAACCAATGGGTCTCACACCTTCAGGCAATTCGATAAGATCCCAAACGTCATTTTCTTTCATAGATTTCAACTCATCTTTCATGGCATCAATCCGCTTATGAGAGTTCGAACTGTGCATAGTTTGACAGAAGTTGATTGGATCATCCTCTGTTAAACTAATGCCATCCTCATGTTCTAGGAGAAAGATAATGCAATCATTTAATATCGCATTTCTCCTCTCTCTTGTGGATCTTTTTAATGGCACTTCTTGAGGTGGTTGAGTTTGTTCTATAGGTGGTGCTTGAGGAAGAACCTCATTAATGTTGTCTTCTTCCGGAATAATGTTAGGATTGTCTAACATTGGAGCTGTTTCTTGAACAATGACAGGTACAACGACTTGATCACTGTCAATAACAGGTTCTTCTTCAAAGACAACGTTCCTTATGTTTCCTTCCCCTTCAAACTCAACTTCCTCTAGAAATCTCGCATTTCCCATTTCAAAAAAAAGGAACTAGATATGGGATTGTAAAACTTATACCCGCGAGAGCGTTCTGCATAACCAACAAAATAACAATTAACCGTTCTTGCGTCCAGCTTTCTTTCATGTGGCCTTTAAGGCCGTGCCTCAGCTGGACAACCCCAAATGTGCAAGTGCCTTATGCTAGGCTTTTTGCCAGTCCATAGCTCATAAGGGGTTATGGTTATTGCTTTGCTTGGTACCTGATTAAGGATATAAACTGCAATCTTTAAAGCTTCTCCCCAAGGTGACTCTGGCAATGAAGAATGACTAATCATACTCCTTACCATATCCTTAAGAGTTCAGTTTCGTCGTTCTACAACCATTCATGCTGGGTTTGCCCGGCATAGTGTATTGCGGAACGATTCCACATTCATTGAGGAAAAGAGCAAAGGATCCCAGACGTTGTTCTCCTGATCCATCATATCTGTCGTAGTGTTCACCACCACGATCAGATTTGATAGCCTTAATTTTCTTTCCAAGTTGAAGTTCTACTTCAGCCTTGAAAGACTTTAAAAAAAAAAGTCTAGGGATTGAGACTTATCTCCACAGTTTCTATCTAAGCCTTAAAACTCGTCCCATTCAGCATTGGGATAGTGTTCACTTGAGCAGAAATATTCACAACACTGGCAATAGAAACTGAATTGAGAACAAAAGCAACAAAACATATTCACATAAATTAAGCATGTCATTAAAAATTAGACATGATCAATTCTTTAGAATTGGGAATTCTTCACAAGATACCTAGTACAACATTAGTTCCTCGTCTTTGGACAGAGAAATCAACTGTAAGTGGTACTCTTAACCTAGCACAACATTAATTCCTCGTGTTTGGACAGAGAAATTAACTGTAAGTGGTACTCTTAATCCATCACAAGATACCTAGCACAACATTAATTCCTCGTCTTTGGACAGAGAAATTAACTGTAAGTGGTACTCTNAAAAAAAATCATGAAAATACCATTAAATATGGATCTTATGATTATCACAAGTGTTGATATAATTCGGTCAAACATTGATCTTCCTTTGGGCTGACCAATATTCACATGAATCACACAATCAATGTTTCCTTACGTTTCAAAACAACCGACTTTAACAATAGAGGCTACTTTGGTAACATATCGTCTCAGTCAATTCATCTCAAAACTGATTTCTTTATAGATAATTGAATCTGAATCACACAAGAGGATTCAAAGTATCATAACAAGTTGTCAAAATATCTTGTCAAATATTTAGCCTTTCTTTACACTGACTAAATATTCACATGGAAACATGAGAATTTGCAACCTGTTATTACCACATATTTTCTATAAATTGGCCAAATAATAATCTTCCTTTGGGCCGATTAATGCTCGCATAATTAATAGAAAATGAGCTGAATGTTTAATGTTCATTATTTGGCCAAATAATAAACTTCCTTTGGGCCGATTATTATTCACATAAATAACAAACATTAATTAATCCTTTCGATTACCCAAATTACCCCAAGGTTAAATAGTCAAATATTTCCGAGTTCTTTAAATTAATCACCTTTTAAATCAATAGCGCTAGTCACATACTAAACCATAATGTCTGATGTCAGCGTAAATTGATTTTATTAGCCCATATAATATTGTTTGCATTTCTCCAAAATAAAACAGGGCTCATCCATATTTAAAACAAAACCAAATGTTTTGACAAAAACAGAAAGGATAATGACCCATTCCGCAAAACAGCAAAGTCATAAGCAGAAAACATAATGGCCCATTATCCTTTATCAGCCCAATCCGAAACCAATGCCCATTTAGACTTCCTTAGTAAATGGAAACATTGCTATAATTTTATGGGAGATAAAATTAAAGTTACCTTCTTGTTAGAAAAGGCCCATATAGTTAACCTTCACCAAATCAAGGCAAATAATTAATTGCCCAAATAAATAAATAAATAAATAGACCAGTCCATATCATGGTTAGCCAATAACAACCTTCGCCAAATCAGAATTTCATGGCACATATTGGCCCAATCCGATTTTTTAACAAAATTATTCAGAAGAAATAAGCCCATCAAACAAAAAATTATAATGCAAACAAAATTAGGCCATCATGCAAAATAAATAAAACTGTTTGAACACAGGCCCATGAATGCACATTCCTGTTTAGACCTAGTGAAAAATTTTGCAAAACCAAATCTGGCCCATTTTCTTCAAAACAAAACAAAATTTTCGTTTGAACCCAAAAGGAAAAAAATTAAAATATAGAAACAGGCCATAAGGCCCATTAGTTTTAAAACAGCAATTGTTTTATCAAACCAAAAAAGAGAGATAGCAGCCGAAGCCCATTATGCCAAGAAAAGCCCATTGGTTTTGAAACTGAAATGTTTTGTCAAACAAAAGCAAACAGCAGCCGCCACTCTTCTGCAATTGTAGAAGCACAAACGCGGATGGCTCCCGCAAGTCACGGCGGCAAATTTGCGGATTGCTTCCGCAAGTCACGGCGGCTTTCCTGCACCAAACGCGGCAGCAACACTCGCCGCCGACCACGTACGAGCAGCAGCAACAGCCGTCGGCCGTGCACGCACCTAGGCTCCTTCCACNTCACGGCGGCTTTCCTGCACCAAACGCGGCAGCAGCACTCGCCGCCGACCACGTACGAGCAGCAGCAACAGCCGTCGGCCACGCACGCACCTAGGCTCCTTCCACCGCCGGATCCACCACTCGGCAGCAGCAAACCCCGCCGACACCAGAACCCACCACGACAGCAACCAGCATCTACGGCGCCCGTAGCAAAATCGCGGCTGCGCGAATCACGGCGCAAACCGTGGCAACACCTTGCAGACGTCGCAACCGCCTCACGCCGTGGAGGTGGGTTTTGACGAGCAGCTGCGCCAGCGGCGGCGCCAAAAGCTACGGCGCCCGATGGCAACCTGCAGGACCAAGCCGTGGCAGCAACCGAATGCCACCGACACCAGAGCCACCGCGACGGCAAAACGCCATGGTCGTGCCATCACCGCACAAAGCCATCACCGCACAAGGCCATGGTTCTTTCTTTATTATTTTCTGCATCCATGGCTCAACTGATCACGAACGAGAACGTTGGTTTCATGGTCTTCCTCAACCAAACCTCTTTAGTTCCTCAATGGGACTTTCTGTTTCTTTTCCAGATGGGAGAAGTGAAACGTTTTTCGATTTGGTATGTTGGGAACCATAACTTTTCCTCATGTATTTAAGCCTGGTGGTATCTACTCATTTGAGCCCACATTCACTTTTCCTTAAATCTAAAAGGCTTTTAACCAAATAATTACATCACCGAATTAAGCCATATATGATAAATAGCTAATATAATCGTTAACGAATATGAGCTACAAATATTGGAAATATAAATTTTCAACACGTGGTAGTTAATGTCGCGGACGTGGCGTGTCACATGGACTCGCCACATGGCATAACCCGATTGTATTTTGTTTGACCCATGACTCGTCCTTGATATATGACCCGAGCCGTTTTTTTTTAAAGTCAATTACCAAAACCCAAATCCACCCACCCCCAAAATCTGAAATCCCTAAATCCACCCAACCACCACTGTCGTGCTCCTCTCCCCCTGCCTCTCTGCTCCTCTCCGTTTCCCCTACGCCCGCCGTGCCGTCGGTGTCACGTGTCTTCCCTCTCTTCTCTATTGTCCAGCATCCCTCTCTGTCGTCCGTCGCTCGTCTGTCTTCTCTCTGGCATCCTTCTCTCTCGTACCAACATCCAAAGCCGCCACGCATCGTCGCGTCACCCTCCTCTCCACCGTGACCCCAGAAAGGTAATAGAATCCCTCTTCTCTCTCACTTTGCTTTATGTTTCTGTGACTTACATTTTCTTTCTCACTTTTTCATTCTGTTTCGGTTATTCACCGGGTTGTGGGGACCAATACGTGGGGACAAAAATCCTTTGCATCGCATTTTTTATACATAGGGTTGTGGGTCGTCTTCACTGGGACTGAGTGTCAGAGTCAGAGGAGGTAAAATTTTTTAAATGGTTTAGGCTTTAGAATAATGCTTGTGGGACAGATAGGTTGTGGTTACAATGATTTTGAATAATGCTTGTGGGTTTAGGGAGGTGCAATTTTTGAAAATGGTTTTGTGTTTAGAATAATGCTTATGCCTACAATTTTGAAGTTCTGAATGTGGATTAAGACACATATTATTCTCATTTGTGTTTTGAATAATGCTTGTTCATTTTATCTGTTATTGTCAAGCCTAAGTAAAAGTTGTGATGTTTTTGAATTTGAGCCATTTATATTATTTCTGGATGACTTTTTCTGTAGTAATTCACCACGGGGGTAACATTGATAAAGGTTCGCCAGTAAAATATATGAATGGATTTGTAGAAGCCGTGCACAACATAGATATTGACCGATGATGTTATTTTGAGTCCCTAAATGAAGTCGGAAGGCTTCAATATAGGAATGATGCACTACTATGGTGGAGAATTCCAGGTTCTCATACGTTGGCATCTATCACAGATGACTCGCATGTAATAGGGATGGGCAACTATGCCATAAAACACAAATGTGAAGTTGATGTGTATGTGGAGCACATCATTTCTACGTCGGAGGTCGTGTTGGAGTTAGAAGGTGTTGATGATGATGGCAAAGGTGATTGTGTATCCCAACTTCAAAAAGATAGTGCAGGGGAGGAGAAGAATGCCAAGGGCAAGGGGAAGGTGGACCATTCAGTTGAAGAGGTAATTTTTACAGTTTAGGGTTTAGTTATTCATATTTAAACATGTAAGGTATGTAAGGCCATCTTATCATTCAAATTTTTGTCGCACAGGCTGATGGAGGTGAATGAGAATATTGCACAAAATGACAAGGGGAATGGAAAACAAAAGGTTGAAGGCGACAATGAAAGTGATGAAGAAGGCGACAATAAAACTGTGACCCAACTTGAAAAAGATAGTGCGAGGGAGGAGGAGAATGCCAAGGGCAAGGGGAAGGTGGACCATTCAGTTGAAGAGGTAATTTTTACAGTTTAGGGTTAGGTTATTCATATTTAAACATGTAAGGTATGTAAGGTCATCTTATTATTCAAATTTTTGTCACGCGGGCTGATGAGGAGGTGAATGAGAATATTGCACAAAATGACAAGGGGAAGGGAAAACAAAAGGTCGATGATGATAAAGGTGACAATAAAAGTGATGAAGAAGGCGACAATGAAACTGATGACGAAGAGCACGACATGATATTTGGTGATAGTGAAGAGGAAAGAGACATGCGGAATAATATCGATAGTTGGGATGGATGGGATTCAGATGATCCAATTGGGGATGCAGTGAAAAGGAAATTGAACCACAAAAAGAAAGGTGAAAAAAAGAAGCAGAAGCGGCCAAATATGGATGAGCCATACGTGGGTGACTTGGATGATGAGATTGACGAAGAGGAATTGGAATTAGACGATGGTTCTAATCTTGAATTGGAAGGTAGGAGAAGATATGTCAAGTTCAGAGCTGACGACATGTGTGCAAAGTTTGAATTCAAGCTGAATATGGAGTTTTCCTCATTGAAGCAATTCAAAGATGCTTTGATGGAACACTCTATTCTCAACAATAAAAGTGTGAAGTGGGTAAAAAATGACAAAACTAGGGCTAGGGTTGTTTGCAAGAATAAATCTATATGTGACTTCACCTGTTTGTGTAGTAAGGTGGGTAGTAGTCACACATACAGGATCAAGACACTAAAAGGTACCCATTCTTGTGGGTTGGTATATAATAATAACAATGTGAAATCATCATTTGTAGCAAAGGCTTTGGTGGAGAGGGCCAAGTGTAGCAAGCAGGTGTCTATCAAGGACGTACATCACTCATTATTTATTATTGAATAAGATTTTAATAAGAATACACACCCTTTTTAAATCATATCCAATAATAAATAATAAGTTAATCGATATAATATGCCACTCAAAACGAATGCGAAAAACATTTATCTAAAAGAAAATCTCTTAAAGTAGGTACAATTAATTTCAATCTTGGGACATGCGGGTCCTTCCTTAATATTTTACTGGACTTATTTGCCCTATATATTTGAAGTATTTTATAAATCGACCAGAATTAATTTGTTGAACAAATCCTTTAAAAATATGAATGACTAATTTGTCATACATTTTGAATAATCAAAAACCTTGTTGAAAGGTTTTTCTTTTCTTTTCTTTTCTTTTTTTAATTAGAGGAACTAATTAATTTGCAGTTTACTCTAAACATAATATAATAAACAAATTGATTTATCTTAAATTTTGTATGGCCCAAACATACAACATATTAATTAGTCCTTATTAATAAATAACTGAAATTGATTTCTAATAGAAATAAAAATAGGACATATTAGTCCCTCAAAATTTATAAACAATTCAAATTGGTCATTTACCAAAAGAAAAAAAAAATTAAGTACCAATATTTGTTGCATATTTCTTTTCATTATAGATAAATTTGAATTGTTCATTGATTATCTTATCCTGCATTTATAATCGTAAACAACTAATTTATTTAGTATTTTTTAATCGTAAGTGGCTAACATATACGGCGAGTGACAAAACAAATGCATTCTTATAATTTCTTTGTAGTTTTACCTTTGGAATCATGAAAGACCTGAGAGTACATGATGATTAACTTGGTTGTAAGTATGTTTTAGACCTTCATTGGTTTTTAATTTTTAATTTTAAAAATGATTTTATGTTAATTTTTTAATAATTACAATTAAAGTTATTTTATTTTTTATCTGGTAATGAGAGTCACTTGTCGTGCATGTTATTCCAACATAAATCCTTAATTTTTAATTATAAGAACGTTGGAAATGAAAGGTCCAGAATTTGTAGAAAAATGAAATTCCAATGTTCAGAACTCATTTATAGTCCAAACGAGCATGCAGATCTAGTATGGCTAGCATGAATCTGACCACAAATGATTTATATAATACGGGATGATGAGAAATATCAACAATCACCGAGGCCAAGCTACACTGAATTTGATTTAAAAAAGTTTTGTTGATCAGTGTCCTAATTAATTTTCTAACTCGTTTAATGTTACTATTAAAAGAACATGTACGCTTAACCAACGGAGGTTGATCTAAGTGGTAAACGGCTTGGTGGAGACTCACCTGCCATAGCCAGGTACGCGACCTGGGTCGACCCGAATTAGTCGAGGCAAAGCCTTGGATACCGGGAAGGCAACCTAAAAAAAAGGCATGTACGCTTCTTACTTTTCTAATAAAAACTTACCAGTTTTAATTTCTTAGTATTAGTAATAAGTATTATTAAGAACGTGAGCAGGAGAGTATTGCTATATGAATTTATGGAGTTTGTGGCCATAGATCACAGAAGAAATCTCTGGCTCCCAAAGGAGATAGTTTATTTCAAAAAGCTTTGTGGCGATGAAATGATTGAACTAGAACAAGTCGCCAGCTCCAGCAACGTACTATGGCGGAGCAGCAATTGGAGGTGCCATGGAAGGCGAGTTAGAGAGCTCATTTACACAGGATTGAGGGTGAGGATCAATGGCCATACTGATACCATATAAGAGTGGGAACTTTTCACTCAAGAGCTCACAAAATGCTCAAAGGAAAACTAGAGAGAACGAGAGAAAAGCTTAACAAACACAATGCTCAAAAATAGTAATGGCATTAACTGAATGGAATTATACAACACTTGAGCTTATATACATAGCACACCATTTGCTTTAAATGGCTGCGCCCACTAATTGATCCTAACTGACTTAATTTGTGGATGCCATGTGGCATAACTGCATAATTACTCTAATAAACTTTGTGAGCATAAGTTACACGTGTTGGAATTGAGTATACTATCTCTCGATATCGAATAAGATAATATCTTAACATCCCCCTTCAAACTCAAGTAGGCGTTGATGAAACTAACTTGAGTTTGGAAACCAAAGTGTGGAAGTGACTAAGATGATAAGCCTTAGTGAATAAACCAATAGTTTGGTCAAGAGTCCCAATTGAGATGAGTTGAAGAGTAACACGCAAAATGTGTTAGCGAATGAAGTGGCAATCAATCTCAATGGAAGACATCATGGAAGACATCATTATGAGCAATTTGAATAGCACTTTTGTTATCACAATATAGATTAGTAAGAGAGGAATGAGAGATGTCCAAATCATCAAGGAGCCAATGTATTTAAAGGATTTCAGAAGTGGCATTAGGAAGATCTTGATACTCGGCCTCAATACTGGAGCAAGCAGTCAATGTCTATTTCTTACTATGCCACGAGATAAGAAAGTCACCAAGAAAGACACAATAGCCTGTGCTAGAGTGACGATCAATGGGATCACCACCCTAATTAGCACCAGAGTAGGCTCAGAGGATTAGTGAAGAGTGGTCAGAGAAGTGGAGCCCATAAAAAAATGCTCCTTTGACATAACAGAGAATGTGGAGAACTCCGAAATAATGAGTAGATTGTGGAATAGTCATGAACGAACTAACCAAGTGCACTGCATAGGAAATGTTAAGGCAGGTAATAGTCAGATAGATTAAGCTCCTAAAAACCTGTCTATAAAGAGTAGGATTATTAAGTATAGTACCATCAATATATGTGTGAAACAAACATTAGGCTTAAGAGGAGTGGATCGTATGCGGCTATTTGTGCAACTAGAGAAATAAGATTAGAGGCATACTTGGCCTATCACAAAAAAATACCATCAATAGAAGAAAAACATTCCAGACCTAGAAAATAAATGAGAAGGTCAAGATCCTTGATTAGTCTGACAAATGAAGAAAGCAAAGTCACGTGGACTAAAAGAGAACCCAAGTTGATAGACAATGGAACTGAATTTTGTGATCCATGCATGAAGAGCTTGCTTTAGACCATACAAGGGCTTATGGAGAAGACAAACCTTGTTTGGTGGACAAGTACTGTAACCTTGGGGGGTCACATACAATGTGAATATGAGAGAGAGATACAAACTTGAACAAACTTGAACAAGTAGAATGAACAAACACATACAATGTGAATAAACACGTACAACGAGAATGAACAAACCTATACACCATTCGTGAACAAACGTATACACATAAAATAAACAAAACCCAATACATATAGTGAACAAACTTGAACAAGTAGAATGAACAAACGAATATACAAAGTGTGAATAAACACGTACAACAAGAATGAACAAACCTATATACATTACGTGAACAAATCTATACAAATAAAGTGAACAAACCCATATACATAGGGAACAAACCTAAACAAGTAGAAGAAACAAACACATATACAGAGTGTGAATAAACATGTACAACGAGAATGAACAAACTTATATAAACTTCATGAACAATCATATACACATAAAATGCACAAACCCAGATACATATAGTGAACAAACCTGAACAAGTAGAATGAACAAACCCAATTAATGCAGAGCGTGAATAAACATATATAATGCGTATACACTATATGAACAAACCAATAAAACAATAATGAACAAACCCATTCGCACCTGGTGACCAAACCTGCATTCTTGGAATGAACAAACACATATCCATGTTTAGAAGAATACAAAACCCACAAATCTAACTTACCTCTAATTCGACATATGCAGAACAAATTAACATTGCATTGCCTTCTACTGCCGTCAACCAATGTCGTCCTTCAACCTGCGGGGGACAGGTATGAGAGAAAACATAGATCGAGAGTAAAGAGAGAGAAACTAGATAGAGAGAATAAGAAAACTGGAGAGAACCGTGAGAGAGACGAGAAATCGGCGGGAGATTACGAGAGAGATGAAGGAGTCCAAAATTTTGTGAACAAGAAAGAGAGATGAACGAGAGAGAATGTGAGAGTTGAATGGAAGCAANAACCGTGAGAGATACGAGAAATCGGCGGGAGATTACGAGAGAGATGAAGGAGTCCAAAATTTTGTGAACAAGAAAGAGAGATGAACGAGAGAGAACGTTAGAGTTGAATGGAAGCAAAGATTTGTGAATATGAGAGAGAGATGAACGTGAGAGAGTTGCTGAGAATGTGAGAAGGAAAAGAGAGTGAGGAATTAGGGATTTGGGGAAAATTATTTAGGGGGCCATAGTGTATAAAAATGTTTGGTGACTGTATAGTGGCACCAAATGTGATGTACACCAAGACATTTTCTAATGTTAAAAACTATCCAAGACATAAAAACTATTTTAAAAGGAGCCCATTTTGATAAAATAATTCTTAAAATAACACTAGATTGGCTGAAAACCACAGGCCTTGTTTTCTCTATCCAATGCCAATGAAAACGAAGAAGTTGAGAATATCAAGGATAGCCATGTCCTTAGGCTTTATTTAATTGATATCAACCGTTACTTTGACTGCATGTAAAGTAAGAAACATGAAAATGTTAGCTAGGCAGGCCAAAGCACAATATATTTAGTTCTCACTTGAGAAGGAACTATGGATGTCTTCTGAAATTATTTTTGCAATCGATGTATACAACCCCAAATCGAACTGTATAACCAGCATCCCATTCAAAGCTGTCTGAAAATGACCATGCATGATATCCTTTCACATTTACGCCCTCTCTACAAGGAAAATAAAAAACAAAAATTCATATTAAATTTTACTCCTGCGCTTTAATTATTGGTTTAAATAAAAGAAACGCTTGATTCTCACCTGAAGGATTGAAGAAGGTACGTATCTGAAATGGCTATCATGATATCTAATTCTGGTACCATCTTTGAGGGCTTCTTTAAGTTGGATTGAGTCATTCTTTGATTCAGCAATGCCTAGAAAAATGAAGACGAACAAAAAGAATGTTAGTTAGAGGTATTAAAATTGGTCGAGCTAATCTATAGTGGTTGTAACTCATAAATCTTCACCCCTTTTAGAGTTTTCAAGTTTAAGCCTCTTCCCTATGACAAAAAAAAAAAAAAAAAAGAGTACAAGATCCCGTTCTCAAGTTATTTCGTTGGCAGATTTGTTTCGATGTGAAGAGAATATGAGAAAGAAAGAAAAAATTAAAAGTATATTTTGTTGTTGTTTGGTTGTAAAGAAAACATGTAAATGAATTTTACATCATTACATTTTATTATATCATTATAAATTTAACGACCTTATATTATTCTTAAATTTTGCTAACAAGTGACGTGCACGTCACTTGTTAAGAAAGCATAAATAATAATTTTGTATTGATAAAGATTAAACCCATTATTCTTATAGTAGTTTTCTTATGTAGTAAAAATGGTTGGAGAAAATTTTTGTGGATTGCATTTATGGGAAGGTTAAACATAAATCAATCTAATACAATTATGGGTAGTAGTGATCATGAATTATTAAAGGTGAGAAGTTAATTTCATGCTCGGATTAGTGTAATCTAAATATTTACTAATATAATTTTAAAAAAAAGCACTGCACATGAGTGTGTACCGTTTTCATTAATGTAAATTGTTGGATTATTGTAGGTATTTTTTATGTGTGTCGAAAGCTGATGAAGTCCCTTTGATCGGATGAAAAGCCAGCCCAATTCAGTCTGCAGAACCATACAATTTTGCTTCGTTAGTTTTAATTACACAAATCCTATTTTAATATCAAATTTAGTGTTTAAGTTAAGTGTGAGCCTTATGATGTACTATGAGGAGGAAACTTAATATAAACACTAAGTTTGACGTTAAAATAACACCTTAAACTCTTTTAATTAATTGGGAGGCATGTTCAGTGCCCATATAGCATGGTTTACTTAGCTGAAATTTCATTGTTGTTAGAGGAAGCAACATGTTTTTTTCCTCATGTATTTTATGATGTTTAAAAGAAATTTGTATCAATTTAATCATTTACCTTTCAAATCACTATTAATTTAGTTATTCACTTTTTTTATATCAATTTAGTTCTTTTCATTTTAAATCATTACCAAATTGGTACCTTCTGTGCCACACAAACTATTGTGAATTGAAACATGGATGACCAATTGATAGAAACAAAGATAAAATACTAAATTGATAACAATTTGAAATGTAGAGTATCAAACTAATATAAAAAGTAACTTAAGGAATTAAATTGATAGATCATATAAACTTTTAAGAAAGGATGATAGTATTTGAACAGTAAACATGGCATGGTCTCTTACACATATTATGAAACTCATACTCACATCTCTCCCTACTATATTTGGTGTTAAAAAAGCTTTTTTATTTTAAGAAATAAGGATAATCCATGTAAACTGACCATAAATTTAGTTGCACAAGATTTATAAAGACTTAAAAATTTAAAAATAAATAAATAAATAAATATTATACCGGTGTGCCAACTGCTAGACCATTCCTCACAATCTTTATCTAGACAAATCAAACTAAATTGTCCTATTATAATGATCGATCACATTATATTAATTATATAACACATTTAGCATATCATCAAAGTGCTAAGTCTTTTTCTCTCTCATGTCAAATGTAGGTGAGTCACATTAACGACAATGTCTTTATAGCTGATAGGTGTACTTTGTACCNTGATTTCGCACTAAAATTAACGACGTTTTAGTGTGTGTCAATAGCCAACCTGATATTTCTTCCCATACAATGTGACAGCATTGGCATCTGCAATTAATTATTAAGTTTTGGGCAACCGCATAGGGCTCTGTGGCTGAGTCACCAGCACAGCATTTACCAGCATAAGTCATGAAAATCCTCCCTAATTATTCATGATTAGGTTTAAAATATATAATCATTATTTTACCTAAGGAAAAAGAATAGGGAGGTAAAACCGACCAAAAAATAATAACAAGGTAAAATTATTCTTAGATTTTACGTGTATTTGATATATTGACATTTTTTTTATGTCAATTTACTTTTCTATGTTTCATATTATTAATTATTAATATGACCCTTCATTCTTTTTTAACCAATTTGGTCCATTACAATGTTTCAATTTGCTATAAAATTAGTCATTATGTGGCAAACATGTTGTTGGTATAAATTGATAATGATTTGAAATATCAATCCAAACTGAAAGTAATTTAAAATGTAATAAAATAAATTATTGCAAAAAAATGTGCGAAGAGCCAAATTAATTAATAGTAAATTTGAAACGTAGAAAACCCGATTAATAATAAATAAAAAAGGTTAGAGAGTTACCAAATTGATAAATCTGATATGGATAATGGACCATAGAGTTCATATAGCCTAATAGAAAATTTGATTAGCAATTTGACAATCAAGTGCAACTTAATTACACTACTTTGGTACTAAGAAATCCTCCATACTCATCCTCAAGAGCTTGTGTGAAGTCCAAATGAAAGGTTGTCGCAAAGGGTTTTAAGCCTGCGCTGCGCTCAATTAAGCAAGGCGAATTTAATTGGAGAATGAATGAATGATTAATGAATGAATAAATAAAGTCTTCTTAAGAGAAGTTCACCATTTGCTATGATCTCATAGATTGTTGTAGAATTTAACCCCCAAGGGATTGGCACTTTTCACATTTCAAAACATGATCATAGGGAGTCCATTTCAATTTTCTTTTGGGTAAAAAATTATTCAGATTTCAACTTAAAAGAAAATGAGAATCTTACTGGGAAACAATCTCAACCATGAGAAGGAGAATCTGAAGGAATCCAGCCCAGTTTCTTTCACCAGTTTCATGTCACTCTTGAGAAATTGTAATTGCAATAATTTAATTATCAGAGTGTTTTCAATAATGTTGACTAAATTTGGTTAAACCTTTTTCAGTAAATGTACCTTGTATCGATAGTAAAAGTCAATTGCTACATCACCGTTGCTTTTGTCCCATACCTTTTCTGCTCATTCAAAAAGATAAAAAAAAAGGTTAAATATGTTTTTAATTTTTTAAAAATAATGTATAAATTTTATATTTTATTCTTAAAAAAAATTGTTAAAAAATAGTATTTCCTTTGTGAATATATTAGTGTCACGTTTATCCATACAGACTTGATTATTTGGCCTCCTTTCTTCGTCATCAATCATCATGTTTATCACGTACGAGATTGTTTTTTGTTTTCTTTTTTCTGTTTTTTTTTATGGTGCTAAGACTAGTTGTAATAGAGGAGAATCTCTAACTAACTTTGTTAGGAGTTAGTTAGAGTTTGTTAGCTTGTGTAAGTTAAGCTTATTTAGCTAGTCTCAAATAGCTTGCAAAGCAAGTCACTATGTATTGTGTATATAAGAGCTCAGCTCTCATCAATTGAATACAACTTCAATTTCTCATTCTCATTTTCCTCACTGAAATCTAATAAGTTGTGCAGTTAGTATAAGCCNCACATTTCAAAACATGATCATAGGGAGTCCATTTCAATTTTCTTTTGGGTAAAAAATTATTCAGATTTCAACTTAAAAGAAAATGAGAATCTTACTGGGAAACAATCTCAACCATGAGAAGGAGAATCTGAAGGAATCCAGCCCAGTTTCTTTCACCAGTTTCATGTCACTCTTGAGAAATTGTAATTGCAATAATTTAATTATTAGAGTGTTTTCAATAATGTTGACTAAATTTGGTTAAACCTTTTTCAGTAAATGTACTTTGTATCGATAGTAAAAGTCAATTGCTACATCACCGTTGCTTTTGTCCCATACCTTTTCTGCTCATTCAAAAAGATAAAAAAAAAGGTTAAATATGTTTTTAATTTTTTAAAAATAATGTATAAATTTTATATTTTATTCTTAAAAAAAATTGTTAAAAAATAGTATTTCCTTTGTGAATATATTAGTGTCACGTTTATCCATACAGACTTGATTATTTGGCCTCCTTTCTTCGTCATCAATCATCATGTTTATCACGTACGAGATTGTTTTTTGTTTTCTTTTTTCTGTTTTTTTTTATGGTGCTAAGACTAGTTGTAATAGAGGAGAATCTCTAACTAACTTTGTTAGGAGTTAGTTAGAGTTTGTTAGCTTGTGTAAGTTAAGCTTATTTAGCTAGTCTCCAATAGCTTGCAAAGCAAGTCACTATGTATTGTGTATATAAGAGCTCAGCTCTCATCAATTGAATACAACTTCAATTTCTCATTCTCATTTTCCTCACTGAAATCTAATAAGTTGTGCAGTTAGTATAAGCCTTGTCCAAGAATGAGCAGACCTAGAACAATAAACGGGACAACCTACGAACCACACAGCTTAGAAGCACAAAATGACACAAATGGTAACCACCAAATAGACTTATACCACATTTCACCAAGACCAATCTATCCACACGCATAAACGACGCCAAGGAAAGTGCAGCATGTGGTAGGATTTTTCCCAACGGCAAAAACGACAAGCGTTTCGATGTTGACGAGGAACAAAATTGAGGTATGGTCCAATCCAATATGAATCAGGGAAGCCGCCGTGATTTTTTAGCTAATGATATTTTATTTATTTATTTTTTATAATTTTTATAATTAAATTCATTAATTTTTACAACTAAATTCATAAAATTTTGTTAATGTGTTATGCTTTATATGATTATCATAAACTTTTCATTAGTCAAATCATTCAAAGATATAACTTATAAGAGATTTAAAGATTCACGGATCATTTGAGCTTATGATACAAATATGTACAAATATTACATGAAAAATATTAATTTATTAGATTAGATCATACAATCCATTAATTTATCATATTCGATCATATAATCCATTAATATGTCATATTATATCATGAAATGATAACAAAATTTAATGAATTTAGTTATAAAAATTATTAAAAAATAGATAAATTAAGTAGTGCGGAGTATTTTCACCATGAGATATTTACACCATCGGTAGCTAACAAATCCCCTTATATAAAGACTTAATTACGGTGCCAAGGAGAACGAAATTAATCCACCAAAACTTTTCCTAATATATTAAAGCAAATTATAGAGATCGTTTTTCCCTTTGTAGTTGTGGTTAGCTAATATGGATCTGCCAAGACTTGCTTCAATCCCATCTGGATTCAATAAAATGCTTCTTCCTGCTGAAAGGACATCATCGTTTCTGGATATCAAGATTGTTCCTCGTCCAACTCAATGCTATGCATTATCAAGAAAAGTTTCTAGTAATAGTCAAAAAATTCCTCGTCGATCTGCTGATTTCCAACCTTCCATTTGGCATTACGATTATATCCAGTCATTAAGCAGTGCTTATAAAGTATTGTTTCATATCCATTTGCTTCTTACCGTTATCATCATATCTTTTAATTTTGTCCCTTTTTTTTTTTATTATCAACTAATAGTGTATTTGCGAGTTTTGTTTTAGAAGGAAAGGAAAGTAAATGAAATGTTTTGGCGGCTTAATCATGATTTTAACATGTATTAAGCCCTCCCAAAACCTCTCATTTTCTCTCATTCCCCTCCAAAACCAAACTCGCAAACATACCCTTAGTTTCTTATTGTCATTGATCTATCAAATTTTTTTAACTATTGATTTGGTCCTCTACATTTCAAATAGGCATCAAATTGATATTTTCGTGTGTGTGCTAACACAGCGAACTAACCTGATAGTGAGTTGAATCGTACAATATTAAATTAATAGATTAGGTAAAAGTAAGGGAAAAAATAAATTTGTATTTCAATATTGTTTAACATTCTGCGAGTTTCTCAAACCTGCATGCAATTTCATGGTTTTATAACGTGATCACTGAACAATTTTCAGGTTTAATTAATGCATATTAGTTAAATTCATGCAGGAAGAAGAATACATGAAGCAAAGCGCAGGGCTGAAGGAAGAAGTGAGGATGATGCTTTGCGAAGCTGCGAATCAGCTTGAGCTGATTGATATCATTCAAAGGCTTGGAGTGTCTCATCATTTTAACAATGAAATTTCTAACATATTGGAAAATGCTTACAACAAGCTCAACACTTTGAATAGCAACAAGAATTTATATGAGACGTCTCTTGAGTTCAGACTCTTAAGGCAACATGGATATAATGTATCAACAGGTTTTGGCTTCTTGATACCAAATGCACTAAGAATATTGTACTTAGTAATTAATGTTATTTATATGCTTCTAATATGTTTTCTAATAATCATCCACTTTTAGTTGTACATAAATATTAAAGAAATATTAAAACAAAATATCCTTATAGAATATTTTATGAAATTCTCTTTATTAATCTCTTCTTTTTTTTCATTTACTTTTATCTTATCTTTCATTACTTTCGATTAATATAATTATAATAAAGAAAAGTTATTTAACTAATTTTGTCTTGATTGAAAAATGAACAGTTATTTATGAAAAGCTAATTTTTTTTGTATAAAAGTTGACGATTATTTAAAAGTGGATAGAGTACTATTTAAGTATACACGATTGTCACACAACCTATGCCTTTTACTGTTGGGTGAGGAGATAGAACCCTTATGACTTATATTCATAAGAGACTCATCTGCAGTGTGTACAGCTGGTGCAATGCTAGTGGATGTTATGGAACAAAAATTATGAGAAGCAGATGTCATGTGATTACAACATGTAGAACCAAAATACCATTTTGTATTACCTGATGCGGTAGATAAGGCAGCAGGAGTATTACTGGAAAGCGAAAGGAGTTGTTTCAGTAGGGACTCAATACCACCTGAGGAGACTGCAGCAGTGGAGGTGGCAGAGGGAGAGGCCACAATGTCATTAGTGGCAACAGTAGTGGCAAGCACGGCTTTAGAAGAACTGAAGCATTGTTGAGACTTAACATGAGCAGGTCTTGGTGGGCGAGTGGAACAATCCTCAATAACGTGTCCTGACTTTTTACAGTAGTGGCAAACTAGAGCATTATAGTTGGATGAGATATGACCTTTCTTCTTATAGGTACGACATTCTATGGTGGGGCAGTCGGGAAGGAGATGTCCCGGTTAATGACAATGTCGACAAGATTTACTTATACCATCAATGGTTGCAAAAACTATAGTTGTGGTTGGTTTAAGGAGTCCTAAACGAGTTTCTTCAGACTTGAGACGAGGGAGAGCGTTTTCAAGAGTGGGCAAGGGATCTTGATGGAGCAGAGATGCCCGAACATGTTCATAGTCATCAATGAGGGCCATCAGGAATTGGATGAGCCTAGTGCGATTACGATACTCTTCATATCGCTTAGCATCACTTTTGTGCTTCATGGCAGGTTCGCAGGATGCCAATTGATCTCAGATAGCTTCCATCTGAGCTATAAATTCATAAATAGCTTGTCCGGGTGCTTGTTTGAGATTGTGAAGTTCCTTCAGAAGTTGATACTGATGAGATAAATCGGAAATAGTATAACGATTTTGCAAGTGATCCCATACCTCCTTGGTGGTGTCACACCGGCCAAACTGAAGATGAATGCTAGGTGTTGAGGTATTGCGAAACAAGGTGATTATTTGGTGATTATTTGGTGATTCTTACTATCCCATTCTTCCAATGTGTAAGTAAAAGTTTTGTCAGAATCATCTTCGGGTTTGACGGGACAGACAATATCACCTGTTACATATCGCAAGAGTTTACGACCTTCAAAAAACCACGCAATATTGCCTCAACCTAATGGGTGTATTTGGAACCATTTAGGATGACAGGAATAGGATGGGCAATATATATCTATTTTATCCATGATTAAGCACAATGGTAAAAGAGAACAATACTTTCAGGGTTGAATTAATGAAAAATGGTTGCAAAAATGGAATTATCTCACCAAAAAATCCATGAGAAGGGTTGACTTGATTGCCACGTCAGCAGTAACAGACTCGTGGCAGAAGACAGCTCAGCAGTGTGGAGCCACGTCAGTGTCATGGTTAACGGCCACGGAGCCAGTCAACGGTCCTGGCCAGGCGGGTCTGCGGGTGGGTAGTGGGCTGTGGGTTGGGCTTGGCTGTGGGTTTGTGTTCCTCTTTTTTTTTTTTTCTTTCGGTTTGGGTTAGGTTGGGTTCACAAAAGAGGAAAAAAAAAGGAAAAGGCAACCAAAGAGACAAAATAGAACCGGGCTGGGCTGAACCTGGGCTAGCTGAATGTGGAGTGCAAAGGCCAGAGGCGCGTGGAGCTCGTGCAACGGCGTTGGGTGGCACGTGCATCGTCAGAACGACGGCAAATTTTGCCGGCAGGTGTGGCAAAGGACGGAGGAGATGGGGGTGTCGGCAGTGAAAGAAGACGGTGCGTGGGAGGTAGAGAAACGGAGGCTAACTGATACCATGCAAAAGAACAATAACAGTGGGAGAGTTATATATATATATATATATATATATATATATGTATGTATGTATGTATTTTTGAGTTGTGTGTTGTCAATAGAGAGTGAGTCTATTTATAGGCTTAAAACCCAAAGACCAAAAACCAACGACAAAAAACAAATTACAATCAATTAAATATTTACAAGATTATCATTTAATGAAATCAATCAGATCAAATCATTTACCGCCATTAATATTGACCAAATTTGGTTAAACCTTTTTCAGTAAATGTACCTTGTACCGATGGTAAAAATCAATTGTTATATCACTGTTGCTTTTGTCCCATACCTTTTTTGCTCATTCAAAAAGAGTCCAAATGAAAAGAAAAAAAAGTTAAATATGTTTTTAGTCTTTAAAAGAAATATAAATTTTATGTTTTATTCTTAAAATTTTTTTTTAAAAATAATATTTTTTTGTGAATATTAGTGCCACGTTTATCCCACATACTCAATTATTTGGCCTCATTTCTTCGTCATCAATCATAATGTTTATCACGGTTGTGCAGTTAGTATAAACCTTATCAAAGAATGGGCTTCAGAAAGCCCACCCTAGGACAATAAATTTAGGGTTAATTAAGTTTTTCATCCCTGTAATTTGGGAAAGTTTGGTTTTGGTCCCTCTATGTAAGTTTTAGTCCCTGTAAAATATCAAAATTTGATTTTAGTCCCTGCTAACGTCTGGAACCTGACGGTGCTGACGTGGCCGTTAGCCCCGCGGACGTGGTGTGCCACGTGGCGGTTCACCCACCCATCAACTCATAACCCGGTTCACTTAGACCCGACCCGACCCGTTTTTAATTAAAATTAAAAAAAAATAAAAAAATAAACAGCCCCAGCCCCAGCCCTTCCTCTCACCTCTCTCTAGCCCCCCACCCACCCCACCACCGCGTACCACCCCTCGCACACCCTCACCACCAGCCACCACCAGCAACCACCCTCACCCACCGAACCACCACCCTCACCTCCTCGCACACCGAACCACCAGCCAACACTCAGCCACACACCACAGAGACCAAAAAAAACAGAGAGAGGTGGAGCTGCACCACCCCCCTCGCGTGCTCGCCTTCTTCTTCGCGCGCGTCGCGTGGCCGTCGTCTCGTGGATTGCAATGGCACCTTAGTAGATCTGGGTCGCGGGGTCGCGAGGTCGCGAGAGAAGCAGCGACGCGAGCAGATCTGGAGCCGCGCACAGATCGGGAAGGCGCAAGCAGCAGCGACGAAGGCGAGCGGCGGAGGCGCTAGCAGGAGGTGCGGGCTCACGCGCGAGCAGGGGGCGCGAGCAGCAGCGAAGGAACGGAGGTGGGGCTGAGTGTTCCGAAGCTCTCTCCTCCGCTGGGGGCTGTTTGGTTTTTTTTTTTTTTTTTTTTAATTTTAATTAAAAACGGGTCGGGTCGGGTCTAAGTGAACCGGGTTATGGGTTGATGAGTGGGTGAACCGGGTCATGCCACGTGGCGAGTCCACGTGGCACGCCACGTCCGCGGGGCTAACGGCCACGTCAGCACCGTCAGGTTCCAGACGTTAGCAGGGACTAAAATCAAATTTTGATATTTTACAGGGACTAAAACTTACATAGAGGGACCAAAACCAAACTTTCCCAAATTACAGGGATGAAAAACTTAATTAACCCATAAATTTATAAGGCACAGAATAACGAGAGTCTCTCAATAAGTGACCCCCTGCGAACCCCACAGCTTAGAAGCACCAAATGACACAAATGGTAACCGTGGTGGGAACAAAATAGACTTATAACCATTCACATTTCTGGAAACCAATCTATCCACATGTATAAACGACGCCAAGGAAAGAGCAGCATGGGGAAGAATATTCCCAACGGCAAAAACGACAAGCGTTTTGATGTTGACGGGGAAAAAAATTGAGGTATGGTCCAATCCAATATGAATCAGAGAAGCCGCGTTGAGCGAGTGGTGGTGATATTTTAGCTATTCGATGTGTAAATATCTTATGATATTTTATTTTTTTATTTTTTATAATTTTTATAATTAAATTCATTAATTTTTACAAATTTTTGTTATTGTGTTATGTTTTATATGATTATAATAAACTTTTCATTAGTCAATTCATTAAAATGTTTAACTTATAAGAGATTTAGAAAATTGTAGACCATTTGAGCTTGTGATGCACATATCTACAAATATTATATTAAAAAGTATTAATTTATCATATTAGATCATATAATCTATTAATATACCAACGGGGGTTGGTCCAAGTGGTAAGCGGCTTGGTATCGCTTAAGCAAGGTTCCGAGTTCGAGACCTTGTGAACGCAGTTATCCCCGCTGGGAGACTCACCCGCCATAGCCAGGTGCGCGACCCGGGTCGACCCGGATTAGTCAAGGCTAAGCCTTGGATACCGGGCAGATAACCTAAAAAAAATATAATCTATTAATATGTCATATTAGATCATAAAATAATAACAAAAATTAATGAATTTAGTTATAAAAATTATAAAATAAATAGATAAATTAAGTAGTACAGAGTATTTACACCATGGGTAGCTATCAAATCCCCTTATATAAAGGCTTGATTACGATGCCAAGTAGAACGAAATTAATACAACAAAACTTTTCCTAATATATTATAGAGATCCATTTTCCCTTTGTAGTTCTGGTCAGCTAATATGGATCTGCCAAAACTTGCTTCAATCCCATCTAGATTCAATAAAATCCCTCGTCCAACTCAGTGCTATGCATTATCAAGAAAAGCTTCTAATGATAGTCAAACAATTCCTCGTCGATCTGCTGATTTCCAACCTTCTATTTGGCATTACGATTATATCCAGTCATTAAGCAGTGCTTATAAAGTATTATTTCATATCCATTTGGTTTCTTACCCCTATCATCATATCTTTTAATTTTGTCCTTCTTTTTTAATCAATTTAGAGTGTATTTGTGAGTTTTGTTTTGGAGGAAATGGAAAGTAAATAAAAGGTTTTGGGCAGCTTAATCATTGTTTTAGCATATATTAAGCCCTCCCAAAACCTTTGCTTTTCTCTCATTCCCCTTTAAACCTTAAATTCGCAAACATACCCTTAGCTTCTTACTGTCATCTGATCTATCAAATTTTTTTAACTATTAATTTAGTCCTTTACATTTTAAACAGGCATCAAATTGGTCTTTTCGTGCATTAACACAACAAACTAAACTAATAGTGTTTCAGTGATTTGAATCATACAATATTAAATTAATAGATTAGGTCAAAGTAAGGGAAAAAAATAAATTTGTATTTCAATATTGTTTAACTTTCTGCGAGTTTCTCAAACCTGCATGCAATTTCATGGTTTTATAACGTGATCAGTGAACAATTTTTCAGGTTTAATTAATGCATATTAGTTAAATTCATGCAGGAAGAAGAATACATGAAGCAAAGCGCAGGGCTGAAGGAAGAAGTAAGGATGATGCTTTGCGAAGCTGCGAATCAGCTTGAGCTAATTGATATCATTCAAAGGCTTGGAGTGGCTCATCATTTTAACAATGAAATTTCTAACATATTAGAAAATGCTTACAACAAGCTCAACACTTTGAATTGCAACAAGAATTTATTTGAGACTTCTCTTGAGTTTAGACTCTTAAGGCAACATGGATATAATGTATCAACAGGTTTTGGCTTCTTGATACCAAATGCACTAAGAATATTGTACTTAGTAATTAATGTTATTTATATGCTTCTAATATGTTTTCTAATAATCATCCACTTTTAGTTGTACATAAATATTAAAGAAATATTAAAACAAAATATCCTTATTAAAAAAATTTAAGAATGTTTTATGAAATTATCTTTATTAATCTCTTTCTTTTCATTTGCTTTTTATCTTTCATTACTTTCAATTAATGCAATTATAATAAGGAAAAGTTAATCAACTAATTTTGTCTTGATTTAAAAATGAACAGTTATTTATGAAAAGCTAATTTTTTAATTTTTTTAAAGTAGACGGTTATTTAAAAGTGGATAGAGTACTAATTAACTATACACGATTGTCACACAACCTATGCCTTTTATTTTGCTTGCAGATGCTTTTGATAGCTTCTATGGTAAAATTGGTAGTTTCAAGAAAAGCCAATGTGATGATGTGAAGGGAATGTTATCGTTGTATGAAGCCTTGTTTCTTTCACTGAATAACAAATCTATCATGGATGAAGCAAAAGATTTCACCTTAAAATTTCTCAAAGAATACCAGAGCAAAAATAGAGGTGACCACTACATGTCACTTCTGATCAATCATGCTTTGGAGATTCCATTACATTGGAGGTTGCCAATATGGGAAGCACAGTGGTTCATTGATGCATATGAAAGAAGTCCCAATATGTGTCCAGCTCTACTTCAATTTGCTAAATTGGATTTCAACATGATTCAAGCCATCCACCAAGAAGACCTAAAGTATACATCAAGGTGATATATTGCACTCAAATACATTATCGGTTTGATACCATTACATTTAAAAAAAGGGCACTACTTGAAATTCACTAAATAGTGATTGGTTGCTAGTTTGTAACTGAAGGAGTAAGTCAATTGTACCTTGGTTAATAAATAATTTGTTGACCAAAACCGTGGTCGCTAGATTTAGTGACCAATTTGCAACTGATTTTGTGATTATTTCTGCCATTTGCAAATTGACCATGGGATGACTTTTAGTTACCCAAATTTCATCTCCTAGTTATTGTGACTAAAAAATCAATTGCTAACTATACCAAAAAGAAAAAGAAAAAGAAAATAATTGATCGCTACTTTCGTAAATATTTAAAATTAATAGTTTTGCCATAAAATTGATGTGCTTAATCAATCACTAATTAGTATTGATCAATACTTGTTCATTTGAAGATGGTGGGAAACAATTGGCCTAGCGGACAAGTTGGTGGAGAACTTTTTTGGGGCCGCTGGAACAACTTCAAGCCATATCTCAGTTATTTTCGAAGAGTCCGTACAAAGGTCAATAGTTTTATAACCACAATTGATGACATTTATGATGTGTATGGTACCTTGGAAGAATTAGAGCTCTTCACCGAAGTAATTGACAGGTTAGCATTATTGCTTCCCCATCAATGTTTAAACCTTTCTTCTATTGACTTATTTATTTACTTTTGTTATTTTGTTCACAACACTAGATGGGATCTTAACACCGTGGAGGCTCTCCCGGACTACATGAAAATATGCTTCGTTGCACTTTATAACACTATCAATGAAATAGCTTTGGAAACCTTGAAAGAGAATGGAAACTTCGTCATTCCATACCTGACGAAAGTGGTAATAGCAATATATACATACATACATACATACATACATATATATATATATATATATATATATATATATATATATATATATATATATCTGTCTTTATTATTTGTTTGTTTATATACAACTATATATAACTAAATTATAATTATTATCAAACTGATTTTATCATTGCTTCTAAATTTTATAGTGGATAGATCTATGTAAATCAAAATTGAGAGAGGCAAAGTGGTACCATAGTGGATATACCCCAAAGTTTGGAGAAAATGTGGAGAATGGATGGGTTTCCGTAGGTGCAACCGTTATGCTTGTGCATGCTTACTTTGCGGCTCCAAATCCATCAAGAAATGAAGACTTGGGTGATTTGGAAGAATACCCAGACATACTTCGCCTTCCATCGGTGCTTTTCCGTCTAGCTAACGACCTTCGATCATCACAAGTAGGTTGCCCACGTTAGAAAAAAAAATTGTTAATTGTGCGCATTTTATATGGTATATTTGTTAACTCTTATCTCATCTACTATTTGATAGAGTATCAATGGGTGTGATAGGTGTAAGTTGACACAATATTTTATACAAAATGAGTACAAATAACACAACTCTTATCAAAGTTGTCAAACTCGAGAGTTTAAATAAACTCGTTAAGGCTCAGCAAATTCAAATCGTAAACTTGACTCATAAGAGTTTACACACGTAAAAAAATATATATTATAAACAATATAATTTGGAACTAAACATGATTAAATTTTGTATTCATAATTGACATCGAATAATATTAACTTTAAAATAAAATAAACGAAAAAATATCATAAAATATGTTTTAATGCATGACACTTAGTTATGTAATACTTTATTCTGTAAATGCATTACTTTATAATTTGATAAAACATAGCTCAATTATGAAAAACATATAAAATTGACTTAGTAAACTCAATAGATATTGTCTAACACACACAAAGTCAACTACGTATTTAAAAAGGTTACTAAATTTATATATCTTGAGGCAAACTTGTAAACCCGTAGGTAGATTTTAAATCGTAAACTCGTTAGTAAAATTGAGAGTTTAGTTAAACTTGTATGAGTTTACCAAAAAAGAATTTACATGAGTGTTAACTCGTTTTATGTAGTGAAATCGTAAACTAGTAAGAGTTTACAAGTTAACTCAAGAGTTTAATAACCATGACTCCTATTATTATTTCTTTGAAAAAAAAATTCTATCAATAAATATACATTAACTTTCTTTTCAAGCGGATCATAATTTTTGTTTTATGGTTTTGTAGGGCGAGCGTAAGATAGGTGATGTGCCTAAAGCCGTTGCATGCTACATGAATGAAACTGGAGGTTCTGAAGCAGAAGCTCGTGAGCATGTAAAGAGCCTCATAGATTCAACTTGGAAAATGATGGATAAGGAAGTTCGTAATTCCACATTGAATCAGGATTTCTTAGATGTTGCCATAAATTTTCCTAGGAATGTACTATTTTTTCACAATAATGAAGAGGGCTTTACTGATCAAGTTCCTGAAGTCAAGAATCGCATGGTATCCTTGATCATGCAACCCATTCCAATGGGAGGTTCAGAGATGAACGTTTAGGAGATGAAATTGAAGGGGGGCAATAACGGGGCCAACAAGATTGGAATTTGGAAGACATGGCGTGCAAAACTGTTGGTCGTTTTTGCGTCTCTTTTTAGTTTTCGCTTTCTTCTTCATGTTGCTAGCCTTTGTTGTGGATTTGTACCCATTACCTAGTTTTCCTTGTTTTTGTTGGTTTCTGTTTTATCTCCGTTGTACTAGTTGTAATAGCTTTGCTCCTCTTTTTATGAGGTTCCAAGCCTTTTATCAATGTAGTTTCTAATGTATTATGTTGTTAAATACTCTATGCCACTTAATTTATCTATTTTTGATAATTTTTAAACTAAATTCATCAGATTTTATTATCATTTCATGATCTAATATGATATATTGATAGATTATATGATTTAATGTGATAAATTAACACTTTACAATGCAATTTTTGTAAGGTGCATCGTAAGCTTAAATGGTCTGCAAATTTCTAAATCTCTAATAAGTTAATTAGCTCTTTTAATGATTTAACTAATGAAAAGTTTATTACGATCATATAAAACATAAAATGATAATAAAATTCAATGAATTTGGTTGTAAAAAGTTGTAAAAAATTAATAAATAAAGTGGTATGAGATATTTGAGAAACCATCTTTTATCAATTATCGAAAAAAAAATGTGATTTCTTAAATACCTCCTGGGACAAATACCCTATGCTACTTAGTTTATTCATTTTTGATAATTTTTACAACTAAATTCATCTAATTTATTATCATTTCATGATTTAATATGACATATTGATGAATTATGTGAACTAATGTGATAAATTAATATTTTTTAATACTATATTTGTAAAGAAGTGCACCTTATAAGTTGATTCTTTTAATGATTTGACTAATGAAAATTTTATTACAATCATATAAAACATAAAATGATAACAAAATTCGATGAATTCAGTTATAAAAATTATTAAAAATGAATAGAACATTCAACAAACCACCTATCAATTATCCAAATCAACCATTTAAACTATTTCTTTCTAATTAATTAATAGATAGATAATAAAAAATAGTTAAAAATGATCTCACATACTTATTCACAGCTTTGTATTCAAATCATAAAAAATAGACCAAAATTTTAATTTTTTTTAAAAAATAAATGGGGTAGCGGGCTAACCCGTTTAGGCTCGAGGACCGACCATAAACGAGTCGATGCATAATTTTTACCTGACCTGTTTGACACCCCTTTGTCCCTAAAGGACGCTCCCTTAGCTTGCCACGGTTTTGGAATAGCATCACCCTTCTCTTGAACCACTCAAGTATCAACCTCAACGATCACACTAGCGTGACCAGAAGGAGTGTTCTCCACCACTCCATCAAACACTAACCCCATCACTCTTTTCCTCCAAAAACACCTGATGATGAACTCACCCCAACACGCTCCCCCTTACTCCCTCTTCCTCTCCAAGATCCTCCCCGTGTTTTTACCTCTCTTTTCCTCTAGCTAAAATTCTCTCTCCACAAAACTGACTAAATTAACGTCGTTTTCTAATAAATTTATTCTTACTAGTAATATATAATTTTATTGAACACAAAAAACTATTAACTATCCGTGAGCCTAATGGTTCAATTATATTTATAAACTTATTTTTATAATTTTTTTGTTTGTCTTTGGGATAATTGCGTACACAAGGTCCGAGACCTTGTTTAAGCGGTACCAAACCACTTACCACTTGAACCAGTCTCTGTTGATTTTTTTTATACATATCTTATTTTTATAATGATGTACGATTATCCTATTAAAAAATTATTTTCAACATAATGGAGAGTAAGATTCCTCATGTTCTAGCTCACATTGGTGTGTAGGATACACACATGGAGGCACAAGGTAGCAAGTAGTTAGAGTTGGGGAGTTAGGAATTGTAACTAACAATAGGAGACAATGGGGAGTAATCAAGCGTAACACAGTCTACGTTAGCTTGTGTGCATCTGAGTTACTCTCTATATAAAACCAATCATGTACACACGATTGAATCAATGAAGCATT